>JAOPHQ010005328.1:0-23201 GCA_030340625.1 Merluccius polli
CTAGGGCGCCTGTAAATCCTCAGGGTGTTTGGATTAGAATACCTGCGGCTACAAGGCCTATGTGGCTTACGGAGGAGTAGGCAATTAGGGATTTTAAGTCTGTCTGGCGTAAGCAGATCGAGCCGGTCATAATGACGCCTCAGAGGGCCAGTACAATAAAGGGATAAATTATTTCTTTGGAGAGGGGTTCTAGTACGATTATTAGACGCATTATTCCGTATCCTCCGAGTTTGAGGAGTACGGCAGCGAGGACCATCGAGCCTGCGATGGGGGCTTCTACGTGGGCTTTGGGGAGTCAGAGGTGTATTCCGTAGAGGGGTATTTTAACCAGGAAAGCGATTATGCATGCTGCTCATCAAACTTTGCCTCCCAGGGGTATTAAGAGGAGGGGCTGTGTGTAGTGGATAATTAAGAGGGAAAGGGTTCCTGTGTTATTTTGGAGCATAAGAAGGGCAACTAGTAGGGGGAGGGAGCCTGCAAGGGTGTAGAATAGAAAGTAGGTTCCTGCGTTGAGTCGTTCTGTTTGATTTCCTCAGCGGGTGATGACTAGAAGGGTTGGGATTAAGGTTGCCTCAAATATAACATAGAACATAATTACTTCTGTGGCACTAAATGCTAGAATAAGAAAGAGCTGGAGGGTGGTGAGAAGAGAGATGTATATTCGTTGACGGTTTAGGGGCTCGGATGATAGGTGGTTTTGGCTTGCTAGGATTATTAGTGGGAGGAGTCAGCATGAAAGTACAAGGAGCGGGGTTGATAAGGGGTCTGTGGCGGTGTAGGGGTTAAGGGTGGTCCACCCGGTTTCTGTTGGGTTATTGAGTCAGATAAGGCTTCCTACAGCAATTAGTATGCTTTGGGCGAGGGTGGTGGGCCACAATCATTTAGCAGAGGTCAGCCATGTTGTTGGGAGGAGGAAGAGGGTGGGGGCGAGGATTTTTAGCATTGTAGGAGATTTAAGTTTTGTAGGTGGTCGGAGCCGTGTGTGCGGGCTGTAGCTACGAGGAGGGCTAAGCCTGCGCTTGCTTCACAGGCGGAGAAAGCTAACATTAGTATGGGCACCGTTGAGTATCCTGAGGCGTTTAATTGGAGGGATCAAAGGGACAGACCAATAAATAACACGAGTATTATCCCCTCTAAACAAAGAAGTGCAGAGAGGAGGTGGGTTCGGTGAAATGTTAGGCCTATAAGACTAAGTATGAAGGCGGAGAAGATTGTAAAGTTTGTTGGGGTCATTTAGGCAATTGTGGGGTTTAACCACAGACTCTTGAGCCGAAATCAAGTATTTTATCTATACTAATTACCTATTCAGCTCATTCTAGTCCTCCTTGGAGCCACTCGTAGATAAGTCCGAGGGTGAGAAGGGTCAAAACGGAGGTGGCCCACAGGAAGGTCAAGGTTGGGTTGCTTAGTTGGTCGCCTCAGGGGAGGGGGAGGAGGAGGGCAATTTCTAGGTCGAATAGAAGGAATAGGATGGCGATTAGAAAAAAGCGTAGGGAGAAAGGCAGGCGGGCGCTTCCAAGTGGGTCGAATCCGCATTCATAGGGAGAAAGTTTTTCATAGTCCGGGCTTAGCTGGGGGAGTCAGAAAGAGACGAGGATGAGGATTAGTGAGAGGGCTGAGGCAATAAAAATAACTGTTGAGATTAGATTCATTATCTTTCCTTGGATTTTGACCAAGACCGTGTGGTTGGAAGCCACTTATACTCATTGATACTAGAAAGATTATGAGCCTCATCAATAGATTGAGATGTATAGGAAAAGTCATACGACATCTACGAAGTGTCAGTATCATGCAGCTGCTTCAAAGCCGAAGTGATGTTCGGATGTAAAGTGGAATCGGATTTGACGGAGGAGGCAGACGGCTAGGAACGTGGATCCGATGATTACATGGAGTCCGTGGAAGCCGGTAGCGACAAAGAAGGTTGCTCCGTAAACACCGTCGGCGATGGTAAAGGGGGCTTCATAGTACTCTATGGCTTGAAGGAAAGTGAAGTAGAAGCCTAAAAGGATTGTGAGGGTGAGGGCGTGGATTGCTTGTTTTCGTTCTCCTTCAACGATGCTGTGGTGTGCTCAGGTTACTGTTACTCCGGAGGCCAGTAGAACGGCTGTGTTTAGTAGGGGGACTTCAAAGGGGTCCAGGGTGGTGATGCCTGTAGGGGGTCAGCAGCCGCCTAACTCGGGGGTAGGTGCTAGGCTTGAGTGGTAGAAGGCCCAGAAGAAGCCGAGAAAAAAGAAGACTTCTGATGTAATAAATAGGACTATTCCGTACCGAAGGCCTTTTTGGACAGGGGGTGTGTGGTGGCCCTGGAAGGTGCCTTCCCGGATGATGTCGCGTCATCATTGGTACATTGTCAATAAGAGGAGGACTAGGCCTAAGGTTATTAGGATCGTTGAGTGGAAGTGGAATCATACGGCGAGGCCGGATGTTATTAAAAGTGCAGCTACTGCGCCTGTTAGGGGTCAAGGGCTGGGGTCTACTATATGATATGCATGAGCTTGGTGGGCCATTAGACGTTTTCTTGTAGATAGAGGCTTAAGAGTAGTACAAAGACGTAGGCTTGAATTAAGGCAACGGCTACTTCAAGTAGTGTTAGTATAAAAAGCAGGATGGTTGTGAGAATTGCGACTGTTGGTATCAGGGGGAGAAGTACGAAGGCGGCAGAAGAAACAAGGTGGATAAGTAGGTGGCCGGCAGTTAGGTTGGCTGTAAGTCGAACGCCTAAGGCAAGGGGTCGGATGAAAAGGCTAATTGTTTCGATGATAATTAGGACAGGGATCAGTGGCGTGGGGGTTCCTTCTGGGAGGAAGTGAGCTAGGGCGTGGGTAATTTGGTGTCGTAGGCCGAGGATCACGGTTGCTAGTCATAGGGGGACAGCAAGGCCCATGTTAAGGGACAGTTGTGTTGTGGGGGTGAAGGTGTAAGGTAGAAGGCCTAGGATGTTAAGAGCGAGTAGGAAGATTATAAGAGCGGAGAGTAGTGGGGCTCATTTGTGCCCTCCTGTGTTGAGGGGAAGGAAGATTTGGCTAGTGAAGTTGCTGAGGAATCATCCTTGGAGGGTTAGTATTCGGTTATTTAGCCATCGGCTGGTGGGTGCTGGGAAGAGCAGTCAGGGTAAGCTAAGGGCAACTATAATGAGGGGGATTCCTATAAAGGTGGGGCTTGAAAATTGGTCAAAGAGGCTTAGTGTCATGGTCAGTTTCAGGGGGTGGTTTTAGGGGTTGTCACGCTTTGGGGAGTGGGTTCATTAGGGAAAGAGTGTGCTATTACTTTTTGTGGGAGAATTGTTAAGAAAATTGTTCAGGTGAACATGAAAATCGCGAACCAGGGGTCAGGGATTAATTGGGGCATGTCACTAAGGGTGGTTGGGAGGCACCGACTTCCAGCTTAAAAGGCTGGTGCTTAGCCCGAGTAAGCTTCTTAATGAGGCGTCTTCAAGTATTAAAGAGGATCAAGATTCGAAGTGTTCTAGGGGAACGGCTTCGACGACGATGGGTATGAAGCTGTGATTCGCTCCGCAAATTTCTGAACACTGTCCGTAGTATACTCCTGGTCGGGCAGCAATGAAGGCTGTTTGGTTTAGTCGTCCGGGTACTGCGTCCATTTTAATGCCTAGGGCTGGAACTGCTCATGAGTGAAGGACGTCTTCTGCTGAGATTAAGACTCGGATGGGGGACTCAACTGGGACAACCATGCGGTGGTCTACATCTAATAGCCGGAACTGGCCGGGGCTTAGGTCTTGTGTGGGGATTATATAAGAGTCAAAACCGAGGTCTTCGTAGTCGGTATATTCATAGCTTCAGTATCATTGGTGGCCCATGGCTTTAATAGTAAGATGGGGGTCGTTAATTTCGTCTATGAGGTAAAGGATGCGTAGGGAGGGAAGGGCGATTATGATGAGAATAACAGCGGGGAGGACTGTTCAGATAATCTCAACTTCCTGGGAGTCTAGAATGTAGCTGTCTGTCAGTTTGGTGGAAATTATTGCTACAATAATGTAAAGCACAAAGGTGCTAATTAAAAATACGACTATTAGGGCGTGGTCGTGGAAGTGTAATAACTCTTCTATTACGGGTGATGCCGCGTCTTGGAATCCTATTTGTGAGGGGTGTGCCATACTAGCTTGCGCTGGGGCTACGCGGGGTTCAAACCCGCAACTGTGCCTCGACAAGGCAGTGTGATTATTTCACCAGAAGTCCATAAAGAAAGTGACAGAGTGGTCATGTGATTGGCTTGAAACCAGTAGATGGGGGTTCAATTCCCTCCTTTCTCGGGTTGCGCGGGCTTGAACTTGTACAAAGGCGGGCTCCTCGAATGTGTGGTAGGGAGGAGGGCATCCGTGAAGTCATTCAACGTTGGTTGCGGTTATTTCTACTGCTAAGACTTCTCGTTTGGCAGCAAAGGCTTCTCAAAGGATAAAGAGGAATATAATTACTGCTAGAAGGGAGACGAGGGAGCCGATAGAGGAGACGGTGTTTCAGAGTGTGTAGGCGTCAGGGTAATCTGAGTACCGTCGGGGCATTCCTGCAAGGCCTAGGAAGTGTTGGGGGAAAAATGTAAGGTTTACACCTGCGAATATGAGTCCAAAGTGAATTTTTGTTCAAGTGGTGTGGAGGGTGTAGCCTGAGAATAGTGGGAATCAGTGGACGAAGCCTGCCATAATAGCAAAGACGGCACCTATAGATAGGACGTAGTGGAAGTGGGCTACTACGTAATATGTGTCGTGAAGAACAATGTCTAGAGAAGAATTGGCTAGAACGATGCCTGTAAGTCCTCCGACTGTGAATAGGAAAATGAAGCCTAGGGCCCAAAGTATAGGAGTGTCTCATTTAATTGATCCTCCATGGAGGGTTGCTAATCAGCTGAAAACCTTAACGCCTGTTGGAATGGCAATAATTATAGTTGCGGATGTGAAGTATGCTCGGGTGTCAACATCTATCCCGACTGTGAATATGTGGTGGGCCCACACGATAAAACCAAGAAGGCCGATGGCTATCATGGCTCATACCATGCCTATGTACCCAAACGGTTCTTGTTTGCCTGAGTAGTATGCCACAATGTGGGAAATTATTCCGAAGCCTGGGAGAATGAGAATGTAGACTTCGGGGTGGCCAAAGAATCAGAACAAGTGTTGGTATAGGATTGGGTCTCCCCCTCCGGCGGGGTCAAAGAAAGAGGTGTTGAGGTTTCGGTCAGTTAGTAGCATTGTGATGCCGGCGGCCAAGACGGGTAGAGATAGCAGGAGTAGAACGGCTGTAATAAGGACGGATCAAACAAAGAGGGGCGTTTGGTACTGTGAAATTGCAGGGGGTTTTATGTTGATAATAGTAGTAATAAAATTGATTGCTCCTAGAATTGATGAGACACCTGCTAGGTGGAGTGAGAAAATGGTGAGGTCAACGGAGGCGCCAGCGTGGGCAAGATTACTTGCAAGAGGGGGATAGACTGTTCAGCCTGTCCCGGCCCCGGCTTCTACTCCAGAAGATGCTAGGAGGAGCAGGAAAGACGGAGGGAGAAGCCAGAAGCTTATATTATTTATTCGGGGGAAGGCTATGTCGGGGGCCCCGATCATTAGGGGGACGAGTCAGTTTCCAAAGCCTCCGATTATTAGTGGTATTACTATAAAGAAGATTATTACGAAGGCGTGTGCCGTGACGATCACGTTGTAAATTTGATCGTCGCCCAGGAGCGCGCCTGGTTGACTAAGTTCTGCTCGGATGAGCAGGCTTAGGGCTGTTCCGACTATGCCGGCTCAAGCACCAAATACGAGATAGAGGGTGCCAATGTCTTTGTGATTGGTCGAGAAAAATCAGCGGGTGATTGCCACAGGTAGGATGGCTGAGTAAGCGGTGGATTGTAACCCCACATACAGAGGTTTGAGCCCTCTTCCTGTCAAGTCCGTAAGCCCTGGGGTGTCACACGTCAGATTGCAAATCTGAAGAAGTAGGCTAACGCCTACCGGGACTTTCCCCCGCTTCCCCGCCTTACAGCGGGGGAAAGTAGATGGATGCTCGCTGGTTTGAGCGCTTAGCTGTTAACTAAGAGTTTAAAGGATCGAGGCCTTTCTATCTAGTAAAGTCTTAGCTTAATTAAAGTGTCTGTTTTGCATGCAGGAGATGTGGGGTAGTATCCCGCAGATTTTATCAGGGGCTGGAGGGTTCTCACCTCCGCTGAGAGCTTTGAAGGCTCTTGGTCTGGTCCATCCTAAGCCCCTAGCAGAACATTAAAATTACAGCTGCTGGGGCGATGGGGAGGAGCATCGTGGTAATTATAGTGGAGGTTGTCAGGGGGAGTAGAAACTCTTTTGTGATGACTCGTCAGGGGGCGAGGGCGGTACAGGTATTGGGGGAGGTAGTCAGTGTAAGGGCGTAAGAGACTCGGAGGTAGAAGAATAGGCTTAGGAGAGCGCCGAGGGCGGCTACTGAGGCTGTTAGTGGGAGGTCTTGTTTTGTTAGTTCTTGCAGAATTATTCATTTGGGGAGGAAGCCTGAGAGTGGGGGGAGGCCCGCAAGGGAAAGAAGAATTAGAGGTGTCACAGCGGTGAGTGCTGGCGTTTTAGCTCAGGAGGTGGCTAGTGTATTAAGGGTGGTTGATGAATTAGTTTTGAAGACTATGAAGGTAGAGAAAGTTATGAAGATGTACATAGTTAGTGCAAGGAGGGCTAGCTGTTGGCTAAATTGTATGACTAAAAGTATTCAGCCAAGGTGGGCGATTGATGAGTAAGCTAGGATTTTACGTAGTTGAGTTTGGTTCAGCCCACCTCACCCGCCGACGAGGATGGAGGTGACGGCTAAGAAGGTAGTAAGGGCGGGGTTTACTGGTGCAACTTGGCAGAGTAGAATGAATGGAGCTAGTTTTTGTCATGTGGACAAGATGAGGCCTGTTGTTAAGTCAAGCCCTTGGAGAATATCAGGGAGTCAAGCGTGGACTGGGGCCAGGCCCACTTTTAAAGCGAGGGCTATTATGAGGAATGCGGCTGGGAGGGGGTGAAAATCAAAGCCGATCTGTCATTGTGTTGTGAGGCAGGCGTTTAGTATGGTGGCGAAAAGGATTAGGGAGGCGGCGGTTGCTTGGGCGAGGTAATATTTAATTGTTGCTTCTACCGGGCGGGGGTGGTGCTGTCGGGCTATTAGTGGGACGATGGCTAGCGTATTAATTTCTAGGCCTATTCAAGCTAGAACTCAATGGGAGCTTGCAAAAGTAAGGGTAGTGCCCAATCCGAGGCTTAATGAAAAAATAGAGAGGGCAAAGGGACTCATACCAGCAGAGGAGGGAATTTAACCAACATGTTCGGGGTATGGGCCCGAGAGCTTACTTTAGCTGACCCTGCTAGGAAATAGTGTAGTGGAAGCACTAGGAGTTTTGATCTCCTAAGGATGGGTTCAAATCCCCTTTTTCTAAGGAGCTGAAGGGAGTTTAACCCTTATGATTCACTCTATCAAAGTGGCCCTTTAATTCAGGCACAACTCCGTTGCTAGGCTTGGGGAGGGAGCCCGGCGAATGCGGTGGTGAGTGAGAGGTGTCAAATCACTAGGGCCAAGGTTAGAGGCAGAAAATTTTTTCAGACCAGGTGCATGAGCTGGTCGTAGCGGAACCGGGGGTATGAGGCCCGCACTCAGAGGAAGACTATGGATAGGAGGGCTGCTTTGGTCATTAGTGTCACGGAGGTGAGTTCAGGCATTGCGGGGAAATAAGAGGAGCCTAAAAATAGGATTGTTGAGAGGGTGTTTATAAGCAGGATATTGGCGTATTCTGCCAGGAAGAAGAGTGCGAAGGGTCCGCCTGCATATTCAACATTGAAGCCTGAGACAAGTTCTGACTCCCCCTCAGTCAGGTCGAAGGGGGCTCGGTTTGTCTCTGCTAGTGTAGAGATGTACCACATAGCAGCTAGAGGTCATGCTGGGAGGGCGAGTCATGTTGCTTCTTGTGTCATGCTGAATGTTTGGAGTGTAAAGCCTCCAGAGAAGACGATTACGCTTAGAAGAATAAGTCCTAGGCTAACTTCGTAGGAAATAGTTTGGGCAACAGCACGAAGGGCTCCCACTAAAGCATATTTGGAATTTGATGCTCAACCTGAGCCCAAAATCGAGTAGACAGCTAGGCTAGAAATGGCAAGGACAAAGAGGATGCTTAGGTTTAAGTCAGCAACTGGGGAGGGTATCGGTATGGGGGCTCAGAGTGTTAGTGCCAGGGTGAGGGCAAGAACGGGGGTAAAGACAAATAGGAGAGGGGAGGATGCTGAGGGTCGAATTGGTTCCTTAATAAAGAGTTTTAGGCCGTCAGCAATTGGTTGGAGGAGTCCGTAGGGGCCAACAATATTGGGGCCTTTTCGTAGTTGTATATAGCCTAGGACTTTTCGTTCAATTAAAGTTAAGAAGGCAACTGCTAGAAGTACTGGGACTATATAGATGAGGGGGTTGAGAACATGGGTGATCAAGGTGTTGATCATAGTTAGAGAGAGGAATTGAACCTCTGTAGGGAGGGCTTAGGCCTCATGCACTGTCCGGGCTCTGCCACTGTAACATGCCCATACTTTCTGGGGCCTTTTTAAGCCCCCTTTTCCACTTTATTAGGTGTCAGTGGTGAGGGGAGGGGCGTGCGTTGGGCATGGGCCCCCTTTTTTCGTTCCTTTCGTACTGGAAAAGAGCTTGTTATAGATAGAAACTGACCTGGATTACTCCGGTCTGAACTCAGATCACGTAGGACTTTAATCGTTGAACAAACGAACCCTCAATAGCGGCTGCACCATTAGGATGTCCTGATCCAACATCGAGGTCGTAAACCCCCTCGTCGATATGAGCTCTGAGAGGGGATTGCGCTGTTATCCCTGGGGTAACTGGGTTCGTTAATCGGTATACCGGATCAGCTAGGTCAGAATTTCTGTTGCTTGGAGTGGAGGCTCTGAGTTTTGGGGATAGTATCCCCGTCCACATGGAGGTTGTGTTTTACTCCGCGGTCGCCCCAACCAAAGACACTTTAATAATTGTCCACTAAGTTTTTGCTATTAATACTAGTACATTAAACGTGGTTTATTTTAGGTCTAAAGCTCCACAGGGTCTTCTCGTCTTATAAAGATATCCCCGCCTCTGCACGGGGAGGTCAATTTCATTGACTGGAGAGGGGAGACAGTTAAGCCCTCGTGATGCCATTCATACAGGTCTTCATTTAAAAGACAAGTGATTACGCTACCTTCGCACGGTTAAGATACCGCGGCCGTTAAACATATAGTCACAGGGCAGGCGGGACCTCTTATATTTTGAGGGACAAGAGGCGATGTTTTTGGTAAACAGGCGAGGCTTGTGTTTGCCGAGTTCCTTCCTTCTCTTTTAGTCTTTCCTTGGGGCACGCCTGTGTAGGGCTAACGGTTTAAAATAAGTGGTTTTCTTGTTGGAACGACTTATGTCCCTCTGGGTTTGGGGTCGGTTAATGGTCGGTGGGAGGTCCGCTCCGACTTACACGCGTGCTTGGAGAAGAACGATATTCTTCTTATTACTCATTTTAGCATAATTGTTCCTATGGGAGCATAGGACAGCCTGGTAGAAAGCAGGGAGGGAGATGAAATATCAGTATATGCGGATGGTGTATAATTTGAGCTTTAACGCTTTCTGTTAAGATGGCTGCTCTTAGGCCCACTTAATTTAGAATCCTTGGTTAATATGATCTTGGGTCACCTGTTAAAGTTGTTTCTTTTATCAGAAGGGCTGTACCCCTTTTGATTAACTCCTTTAGTTTCCTTGGCCTATTTAGGCATGCGTTGTGGGCGGGGAAAGACTTAAAGGGCTGAACTTCTATTCATTTCTCAGGCAACCAGCTATAACTGGGCTCGGTAGGTTTGTCACCTCTACTCAAAGCTCTCCCCACTCTTTTGCCACAGAGACGGGTTTGCCCTAGAAGGCTGTCTTGGAGTAGCTCGCGCCAGTTTCGGGGTTACAAACTAAAGGGCTCTTTGCTTGTATTTTTCTTGCTAAATCATGATGCAAAAGGTACGAGGGGGTAGCTCTGCTGTTTGGGGCTTAAATGAATTATTTCATTTCTCTTTCAGCGTTCCCTCGCGGTACTTTATCTGTCGCTCTTTTTTCCTTTTTCGTCGCCCGTACTCGGGGGGTAAAATGGTTTACTTAAGTAAATTTTAAGTTTTTAATTTCATAATAGAAAAGTCTGGTTGTAGGGGCTAGCTATTAGGCGTCAGGGCAGTCTGATTTGCACGGACGACTTCTCGGTGTAAGGGAGATGCTTTACTAACTTGGCTATGCTCTGGTTCATCCAAGCGCACCTTCCGGTACGCTTACCATGTTACGACTTGCCTCCCCTTGTTTAATAAAACATTTTAGGTAATACTTGTAATTATTTGGGGAGAGTGACGGGCGGTGTGTGCGCGCTTCAGGGCCGTTTTCAGGGGGGCACTCTATTCCTCCCTTACTGCTAAATCCACCTTCAGGCAGGGTTTTCAGGCTGCCATTCGTATTCTCTGTGACAGAGAATGTAGCCCATTTCTTCCCATCCCATTCACTACACCTCGACCTGACGTTTTTGGCTTAGCCATTTTTGCTTACTATTTGGCCTTCACAGGGTAAGCTGACGACGGCGGTATATAGGCGGGTTAAACGAGGGATGGTGAGGTTCAACGGGGGTTATCAGTTCTAGAACAGGCTCCTCTAGTGGGGGGTAAAGCACCGCCAAGTCCTTTGGGTTTTAAGCTAGTGCTCGTAGTTCCCGGGCGGAGGGTCAGAGTATCGGGCCCTCGATGTTAACAGCCATACATAGTGGGGTATCTAATCCCAGTTTGTTTTATGGTTTTCGTGGAGTCAAAATGGGGTAGAGCTACTTTCGTAATTGTACTTCGTGGCCTCGAATGCGTATAACTGCTTTGAGGTTATTCGGCTCTAGTTTTAACGGTTTTTAACCACGCTTTACGCCGTTTTTTATCAACTTGGGCCGCTCGTATAACCGCGGTGGCTGGCACGAGCATTTACCGGCCCTCTTAGCCTTAACTAAGTCAAGTTTTCACTTATGGCTTAAATTTTATCACTGCTGAATACCCGTAGGGGTGTGGCTGAGCAAGGCGTTGTGGGCTGCATTGGCGTGCCTGATGCCTGCTCCTTAATTCCTTTCAGGACATTAAGGGCATTCTCACGGGAGAGCGGAGACTTGCATGTGTAAATTAGGTTAGAGTTGATAGTAAAGTCAGGACCAAACTTTTGTGCTTTCGGGGCTTTCTAGGGCCCATCCTAATATCTTCAGCATTATACTTTAGTTAAGCTACGATAGCAAATCAATATTATAATATTGTAATACTATAATAAACAAAACACATTTTAAGAATATATTGTTATTGAATATAAAACGAGGGGTAGTGTAATAATTAAAACTAGATAATATTTTAAAATAGAGTTATCTTTTTTTTTCTCAATTCTCGAGGGTTTTCTGTTCCCGGGGGGGCCGACAGAGTCATAGACATCTCAGGAGAATTGGGGGGGTAGGGGGGGCCTACGCAAAAAATCGCGTAATTAAAGAAGGGGGCGTAATAGAAATCCTTCGAGAAAATTTCTCATATTATGCTCATGATATATCTATATGCTACTCTTACTTTAAGCCCTTCTAACATGATATAAATTTTCTTCATACCAAGAGCAAGTTCAACCTTGACAGGAACTACCGTGTTCACTCTGGGATGCCAGATGAAAGGAAAAAAAAAAAAGAAAACCCGTTGCCCCTTAGAGAGAACGCCCGGCATGCTGGGAAATTTGAATATATGACTGCGAACATTAAGAGATGGACAAAAGTGCAAGTTATGAGCTGTAAGATGTTTATGGACCTGAAGCTAGGCACTGATGCCAGGAATAATTCACGGAGCGGTGAGTCTTCGATTAGTACCCTTGACCTTACACTGAAACGTGCATCTTGGTAAGCAAGTCTAGCGGGTGATTTAATTAGGGTATTTGGGGAAAGGAAATGAGGGGATACAAATAAGTTTAATAGTAGGAAAGAATGAGTGTTATGGGTTGACTGGTTAAGTAAGAGTGATGGTAGTTTTAATTTTATGCTAATGTTCTTTTTTCAGGTTTTAATTGCCTGAATGGTCTATATAGGAAAATGGGGATAATACATATATGTTCAAGTCTTACATTGTAGGGGGAATGCTGTCAGAGGGTAGTTTAAAATAAAATGCTAGCTTTGGGAGTTAGTGATGAGAGTTTGAGTCTTTTCTTTCTGAGCGGGGGGGGACGAGGGGGGGGGGGGGGGGGGAACGGTCAAAAAAAGGGGGGGGGTTAAAAGAGGTGAAGATTAACCGAGTTGGGGGTTAGTACTCACAGAAATGTGTTGGCAGAGCTTGGGGGAGGGAGAAAAGCAAAATGAGGGGAGGAGGGGGGGGGGGGGGGCCAAAAAGTTTGGGGTGTATTTAGGTCAATACTCTTTGGGTCGGGGCTTTCCTCATGGAAAGCCCCCCCCGAGCTCGTGGCGGGCGTGAGCCGGGCAGAGCTCGGAGGGGGGGGGGGGTAAGGACCGTTGGTCGTCGTTTGTGTTAGCGCTAGGGAGGAATTTAGCCTCCGACCTTCGACTTACAAGGCCGACGCTCTGTTGTGCTGAGCTACTAGGGCAGTTTCATTCGAGAGCCTTATTTTCAGCTATTCCTACGACGGGGAATACGACTAGGAATAGGGAGAAGTACAGGACTGATGCCACTTGTCCAATAATGATGAAGGGGTGTTCTACTGGTATTCCGCCGATTCATGTCAGGACTAGTATGTCTGCAACAAGTACCCAGAAGAGTAGTTGTGTAATGGGGCGAAATGTTAGGCCTCGTTGTTTTGAAGTGTGTAGGAAGGGAACAACTATTAGGACTAGAATGGAGAATAGAAGGGCGAGGACGCCCCCTAGTTTGTTGGGGATTGATCGTAGGATGGCGTAGGCAAATAAGAAATATCATTCAGGCTTGATGTGGGGTGGTGTAACAAGGGGGTTGGCGGGGGTGAAATTGTCTGGGTCTCCGAGCAGGTTGGGGGAAAAGAGGGCGAGGGCTGTTAGGGCTAGAAGGAGGAGAGCAAAGCCCAGGAGGTCTTTGTAGGTAAAGTAGGGGTGGAAGGGGATTTTGTCTGCGTCAGAGTTGAGTCCTACGGGGTTATTTGAGCCGGTTTCATGGAGGAAAAGGAGGTGGAGCATTGTAAAGGCGGCTACAACAAATGGGAATAAGAAGTGGAATGCGAAAAATCGGGTTAGGGTGGCGTTGTCAACTGAAAAGCCCCCTCAAATTCATTGAACTAGGGCGTTGCCCACGTAAGGTACGGCAGATATTAAGTTTGTGATGACAGTGGCGCCTCAGAAGGATATCTGTCCTCAGGGGAGGACATAGCCTACGAAAGCGGTTATTATTACTAGGAGGAATAGTACAACGCCGATGTTTCAGGTCTCTATAAATAAGTAAGAGCCGTAGTAGAGGCCTCGTGCAATGTGTAGGTATAGGCAGATGAAGAAGAAAGAAGCACCGTTGGCGTGTATGTTACGAATTAATCATCCGTAATTTACGTCGCGGCAGATGTGTACGACGGATGAGAAGGCTATTTCGACGTTTGCGGTATAGTGCATTGCTAAAAATAGTCCTGTTAAGATTTGGGCGGCTAAGCAGAGGCCTAAAAGAGACCCAAAGTTTCATCATGTTGAGATGTTGGAGGGGGCAGGAAGGTCTACTAATGCATCATTAGCAATCTTTAGAAGAGGGTGAGTTTTTCGGAGGCTGGCCATTAAGGGTTCTTGTAGTTGAATACAACGGTGGTTTTTCAAGTCATTGGTCCTGGTGAGAGCCCGGGCAGGAATTTATGGCATATCTTATGTTGTCTTTTTTAGTTGGGATAATTGTTGGTGTAATTTCAGTGGCTTCAAATCCTTCTCCGTACTTTGGTGCTTTAGGGCTCGTTTTAATAGCGGGTGCGGGGTGTGGGTGTTTAATTGGGCATGGAGGGGCCTTTTTGGCGGTTGTACTTTTCTTAATTTATCTGGGAGGGATGCTTGTTGTGTTTGCTTATTGTGCGGCTTTAGCTGCGGAGCCGTACCCTGAGGCTTGGGGGGATGTGGAGGTTTTTGCAGCTGCGCTGTTTTATTTTATGCTGGTGTTTGGGGGTGCCTTTTGATTCTTTGGGGGCGGGTACGGGGAGGGTTGGGCTTCTATTGAGGAGGTGGTTGTTCTCCCTGCTATTTTTGGGGATCCATTTGATGAGATGTTTAATTTCTCTGTTATTTCTGGGGACTCAGCAGGAGTTGGTATACTTTACTCTTTGGGTGGTGGGTTGCTAGTATTAAGTGCTTGGGTCCTTCTGTTAACGTTATTTGTGGTGCTTGAGGTGACTCGGGGGTTGGCGCGAGGGGCGTTGCGGGCAGTTAGATAATTGAAATTAAGGTGGCTAGTACTAGGGTGATAAGGAAGAGGGTTAGGTAGGTTTTAATTAGGCCTTGTTGAATATTGCTTGTTGAGGAGGCCAGGGGCATTGAAATGTTGGCGATGGCTTTGGGGCCTGTTTTTTCTAGTCATGTTTGGTCAACTATCTGGTTGGCGATTTTTTGTCCTAGGAGAAGACCAATTTTAGGGGCCTGGCGGTGGATGACAGCTGGTACAAAGCCTAGGGAAGTTGAGAAGTGGTGAGGGGTCCGTATGGGTGTGGTTTTTAATTGTTTGCTTGTTATTGTGGCTAGTTCGAGGGCGATGATTAGGCCGAGGACGGAGACGGCCAAGGCTGCTAATTTTAGTTCTGAGGGCATTGTCAGTACGGGGGTCTTGGTGAGGTTTGTGTTTAGTATGATTAAGAGGCCTCCAAAGATACTTCCTCAGGCTAAGCGCATTAGGGGGCGGATGACTGCAGGGTTATTTTCATTAATTGGGGAGAGAGGCAAGAACCGGGGGGTGCCCATAGAAACAAAGAAAATGACTCGAAGGCTGTAGATAGCAGTAAAAGATGTGGCGATAAGTGTAAGGACAAGGGCTCAGGCGTTAATGTGGGATGTGTTGAGGGCTTCAATGATTGCGTCTTTGGAGAAGAACCCGGCCAGGAAAGGGGTTCCTGTAAGGGCGAGACTTCCAACAGTTAGGCAGGAGGAGGTGAAGGGGGCGAGGTGGTGAAGCCCGCCTATTTTCCGGATGTCTTGTTCATCGTTTAGGCTGTGGATCACGGAGCCGGAGCACAAGAATAGTATGGCTTTAAAGAATGCGTGGGTGCAGATGTGGAGGAATGCTAGTTGGGGCTGGTTTAGTCCGATTGTAACCATTATAAGGCCTAGCTGGCTTGAGGTGGAGAAAGCGACAATTTTTTTGATGTCGTTCTGGGTGAGGGCGCAGGTGGCGGTAAATATTGTGGTTAGGGCGCCGAGGCAGAGGCACAGGGAGAGAGCGGTCTGGTTATTCTCTATAAGGGGACTAAGTCGAATTAAGAGGAAAATGCCTGCAACAACTATGGTGCTAGAGTGAAGTAGGGCAGAGACTGGGGTGGGGCCTTCTATGGCGGCCGGGAGTCAGGGATGGAGTCCAAATTGTGCGGATTTTCCGGTGGCAGCTAAGATTAGACCGAGGAGGGGGAGGGTTATATCTAGGGTTTTGCTTAGGGCTGATATTTGTTGGATGTCTCAGGCGTTGATGTTGGTGGCTAGTCAGGCTATACTAAGAATTAAACCGATATCTCCCACACGGTTGTAGAGCACTGCTTGGAGGGCGGCGGTGTTTGCGTCTGCCCGTCCGTGTCATCAGCCAATAAGTAAGAAGGATATAATGCCTACGCCTTCTCACCCAATAAATAGTTGGAAGAGGTTGTTGGCAGAGACTAAGATTAGTATTGCTACAAGGAAGATCAGGAGGTATTTAAAGAATCGGTTAATTAGGGGGTCTGCGTGCATGTATCATGTAGCAAATTCGAGAATGGACCAGGTCACGTAAAGGGCAATTGGGATGAAGATAATAGAGTAGTGGTCAAATTTAAAGCTAAGGGTAATGTCTAGGGTTGTTGTTACTATTCAGGTTCAGGATGTAATGACTGTCTCTACGCCGGAGTTGAGGAACAGGAAGAGGGGGGCTAGGCTGACCAAAAAGGCAGCCTTGACTGCCGTTTTTACGTGAGAGGCGGCCCAGTTTGGGCTAAGGGGGAGGGTTGTGAGTGAGGTAAGGAGGGGGTAAAGCAGGAGTGTAAATATGAGTAAGAGGCTCGAAGTGTACATTAAAGTGGTGGAGTGCATAGCTGCTACTTGGAGTTGCACCAAGAGTTTTTGGTTCCTAAGACCAACGGATGAGCTATTATCCTTTAGGAGCTCGAGGGAGCCTTGGGGTTTAACCAAGGGGGTGATAATTAGCAGTCTTCATTGCCATCGGGCCTTCCTCGGTGGGTTAGAGGGGTTTAACCTCTATTTTTAGAATCACAATCTAATGTCTTTATTAAACTAAACCTACAGGCAAACCATCCCCATAGAAGGGCAGGTTGGAGAATAAGTAACAGGAGGGGAGCCAAATGGAGGGCGAGTAGAAGGTGTTCGCGAGTGTAGGAGGGTGGGAGGGCCAGTATGTGCCGGGGAAGGGGGCCACGTTGGCTTGTTAAGAATATGTGGAGTGAGTATGCAGCTGTAATAAACGTTCCGGCTCCTGTTAGGACGAGGGA
Organism: Merluccius polli; assembly: GCA_030340625.1. Taxonomy (NCBI): domain Eukaryota; kingdom Metazoa; phylum Chordata; class Actinopteri; order Gadiformes; family Merlucciidae; genus Merluccius; species Merluccius polli. The sequence goes on from JAOPHQ010005328.1 coordinate 16,626, forward strand.
AAAGGGGGTTCAGTTAAATAAGGCGATGATGATTATTAGTTCACCCATTAGGTTGGGCAGAGGAGGGAGGGCCAGGTTTGCCAGGCTGGCAATAAATCATCAGCTAGTTATTAGGGGTAGTGCAATTTGAAGGCCTCGGGCTAGGAGCATGGTTCGGCTGTGTGTTCGTTCGTAGTTAGTGTTAGCAAGGCAGAAGAGGGCAGAGGATGCTAGGCCATGAGCGATTATTAAAACTAGGGCGCCTGTAAATCCTCAGGGTGTTTGGATTAGAATACCTGCGGCTACAAGGCCTATGTGGCTTACGGAGGAGTAGGCAATTAGGGATTTTAAGTCTGTCTGGCGTAAGCAGATCGAGCCGGTCATAATGACGCCTCAGAGGGCCAGTACAATAAAGGGATAAATTATTTCTTTGGAGAGGGGTTCTAGTACGATTATTAGACGCATTATTCCGTATCCTCCGAGTTTGAGGAGTACGGCAGCGAGGACCATCGAGCCTGCGATGGGGGCTTCTACGTGGGCTTTGGGGAGTCAGAGGTGTATTCCGTAGAGGGGTATTTTAACCAGGAAAGCGATTATGCATGCTGCTCATCAAACTTTGCCTCCCAGGGGTATTAAGAGGAGGGGCTGTGTGTAGTGGATAATTAAGAGGGAAAGGGTTCCTGTGTTATTTTGGAGCATAAGAAGGGCAACTAGTAGGGGGAGGGAGCCTGCAAGGGTGTAGAATAGAAAGTAGGTTCCTGCGTTGAGTCGTTCTGTTTGATTTCCTCAGCGGGTGATGACTAGAAGGGTTGGGATTAAGGTTGCCTCAAATATAACATAGAACATAATTACTTCTGTGGCACTAAATGCTAGAATAAGAAAGAGCTGGAGGGTGGTGAGAAGAGAGATGTATATTCGTTGACGGTTTAGGGGCTCGGATGATAGGTGGTTTTGGCTTGCTAGGATTATTAGTGGGAGGAGTCAGCATGAAAGTACAAGGAGCGGGGTTGATAAGGGGTCTGTGGCGGTGTAGGGGTTAAGGGTGGTCCACCCGGTTTCTGTTGGGTTATTGAGTCAGATAAGGCTTCCTACAGCAATTAGTATGCTTTGGGCGAGGGTGGTGGGCCACAATCATTTAGCAGAGGTCAGCCATGTTGTTGGGAGGAGGAAGAGGGTGGGGGCGAGGATTTTTAGCATTGTAGGAGATTTAAGTTTTGTAGGTGGTCGGAGCCGTGTGTGCGGGCTGTAGCTACGAGGAGGGCTAAGCCTGCGCTTGCTTCACAGGCGGAGAAAGCTAACATTAGTATGGGCACCGTTGAGTATCCTGAGGCGTTTAATTGGAGGGATCAAAGGGACAGACCAATAAATAACACGAGTATTATCCCCTCTAAACAAAGAAGTGCAGAGAGGAGGTGGGTTCGGTGAAATGTTAGGCCTATAAGACTAAGTATGAAGGCGGAGAAGATTGTAAAGTTTGTTGGGGTCATTTAGGCAATTGTGGGGTTTAACCACAGACTCTTGAGCCGAAATCAAGTATTTTATCTATACTAATTACCTATTCAGCTCATTCTAGTCCTCCTTGGAGCCACTCGTAGATAAGTCCGAGGGTGAGAAGGGTCAAAACGGAGGTGGCCCACAGGAAGGTCAAGGTTGGGTTGCTTAGTTGGTCGCCTCAGGGGAGGGGGAGGAGGAGGGCAATTTCTAGGTCGAATAGAAGGAATAGGATGGCGATTAGAAAAAAGCGTAGGGAGAAAGGCAGGCGGGCGCTTCCAAGTGGGTCGAATCCGCATTCATAGGGAGAAAGTTTTTCATAGTCCGGGCTTAGCTGGGGGAGTCAGAAAGAGACGAGGATGAGGATTAGTGAGAGGGCTGAGGCAATAAAAATAACTGTTGAGATTAGATTCATTATCTTTCCTTGGATTTTGACCAAGACCGTGTGGTTGGAAGCCACTTATACTCATTGATACTAGAAAGATTATGAGCCTCATCAATAGATTGAGATGTATAGGAAAAGTCATACGACATCTACGAAGTGTCAGTATCATGCAGCTGCTTCAAAGCCGAAGTGATGTTCGGATGTAAAGTGGAATCGGATTTGACGGAGGAGGCAGACGGCTAGGAACGTGGATCCGATGATTACATGGAGTCCGTGGAAGCCGGTAGCGACAAAGAAGGTTGCTCCGTAAACACCGTCGGCGATGGTAAAGGGGGCTTCATAGTACTCTATGGCTTGAAGGAAAGTGAAGTAGAAGCCTAAAAGGATTGTGAGGGTGAGGGCGTGGATTGCTTGTTTTCGTTCTCCTTCAACGATGCTGTGGTGTGCTCAGGTTACTGTTACTCCGGAGGCCAGTAGAACGGCTGTGTTTAGTAGGGGGACTTCAAAGGGGTCCAGGGTGGTGATGCCTGTAGGGGGTCAGCAGCCGCCTAACTCGGGGGTAGGTGCTAGGCTTGAGTGGTAGAAGGCCCAGAAGAAGCCGAGAAAAAAGAAGACTTCTGATGTAATAAATAGGACTATTCCGTACCGAAGGCCTTTTTGGACAGGGGGTGTGTGGTGGCCCTGGAAGGTGCCTTCCCGGATGATGTCGCGTCATCATTGGTACATTGTCAATAAGAGGAGGACTAGGCCTAAGGTTATTAGGATCGTTGAGTGGAAGTGGAATCATACGGCGAGGCCGGATGTTATTAAAAGTGCAGCTACTGCGCCTGTTAGGGGTCAAGGGCTGGGGTCTACTATATGATATGCATGAGCTTGGTGGGCCATTAGACGTTTTCTTGTAGATAGAGGCTTAAGAGTAGTACAAAGACGTAGGCTTGAATTAAGGCAACGGCTACTTCAAGTAGTGTTAGTATAAAAAGCAGGATGGTTGTGAGAATTGCGACTGTTGGTATCAGGGGGAGAAGTACGAAGGCGGCAGAAGAAACAAGGTGGATAAGTAGGTGGCCGGCAGTTAGGTTGGCTGTAAGTCGAACGCCTAAGGCAAGGGGTCGGATGAAAAGGCTAATTGTTTCGATGATAATTAGGACAGGGATCAGTGGCGTGGGGGTTCCTTCTGGGAGGAAGTGAGCTAGGGCGTGGGTAATTTGGTGTCGTAGGCCGAGGATCACGGTTGCTAGTCATAGGGGGACAGCAAGGCCCATGTTAAGGGACAGTTGTGTTGTGGGGGTGAAGGTGTAAGGTAGAAGGCCTAGGATGTTAAGAGCGAGTAGGAAGATTATAAGAGCGGAGAGTAGTGGGGCTCATTTGTGCCCTCCTGTGTTGAGGGGAAGGAAGATTTGGCTAGTGAAGTTGCTGAGGAATCATCCTTGGAGGGTTAGTATTCGGTTATTTAGCCATCGGCTGGTGGGTGCTGGGAAGAGCAGTCAGGGTAAGCTAAGGGCAACTATAATGAGGGGGATTCCTATAAAGGTGGGGCTTGAAAATTGGTCAAAGAGGCTTAGTGTCATGGTCAGTTTCAGGGGGTGGTTTTAGGGGTTGTCACGCTTTGGGGAGTGGGTTCATTAGGGAAAGAGTGTGCTATTACTTTTTGTGGGAGAATTGTTAAGAAAATTGTTCAGGTGAACATGAAAATCGCGAACCAGGGGTCAGGGATTAATTGGGGCATGTCACTAAGGGTGGTTGGGAGGCACCGACTTCCAGCTTAAAAGGCTGGTGCTTAGCCCGAGTAAGCTTCTTAATGAGGCGTCTTCAAGTATTAAAGAGGATCAAGATTCGAAGTGTTCTAGGGGAACGGCTTCGACGACGATGGGTATGAAGCTGTGATTCGCTCCGCAAATTTCTGAACACTGTCCGTAGTATACTCCTGGTCGGGCAGCAATGAAGGCTGTTTGGTTTAGTCGTCCGGGTACTGCGTCCATTTTAATGCCTAGGGCTGGAACTGCTCATGAGTGAAGGACGTCTTCTGCTGAGATTAAGACTCGGATGGGGGACTCAACTGGGACAACCATGCGGTGGTCTACATCTAATAGCCGGAACTGGCCGGGGCTTAGGTCTTGTGTGGGGATTATATAAGAGTCAAAACCGAGGTCTTCGTAGTCGGTATATTCATAGCTTCAGTATCATTGGTGGCCCATGGCTTTAATAGTAAGATGGGGGTCGTTAATTTCGTCTATGAGGTAAAGGATGCGTAGGGAGGGAAGGGCGATTATGATGAGAATAACAGCGGGGAGGACTGTTCAGATAATCTCAACTTCCTGGGAGTCTAGAATGTAGCTGTCTGTCAGTTTGGTGGAAATTATTGCTACAATAATGTAAAGCACAAAGGTGCTAATTAAAAATACGACTATTAGGGCGTGGTCGTGGAAGTGTAATAACTCTTCTATTACGGGTGATGCCGCGTCTTGGAATCCTATTTGTGAGGGGTGTGCCATACTAGCTTGCGCTGGGGCTACGCGGGGTTCAAACCCGCAACTGTGCCTCGACAAGGCAGTGTGATTATTTCACCAGAAGTCCATAAAGAAAGTGACAGAGTGGTCATGTGATTGGCTTGAAACCAGTAGATGGGGGTTCAATTCCCTCCTTTCTCGGGTTGCGCGGGCTTGAACTTGTACAAAGGCGGGCTCCTCGAATGTGTGGTAGGGAGGAGGGCATCCGTGAAGTCATTCAACGTTGGTTGCGGTTATTTCTACTGCTAAGACTTCTCGTTTGGCAGCAAAGGCTTCTCAAAGGATAAAGAGGAATATAATTACTGCTAGAAGGGAGACGAGGGAGCCGATAGAGGAGACGGTGTTTCAGAGTGTGTAGGCGTCAGGGTAATCTGAGTACCGTCGGGGCATTCCTGCAAGGCCTAGGAAGTGTTGGGGGAAAAATGTAAGGTTTACACCTGCGAATATGAGTCCAAAGTGAATTTTTGTTCAAGTGGTGTGGAGGGTGTAGCCTGAGAATAGTGGGAATCAGTGGACGAAGCCTGCCATAATAGCAAAGACGGCACCTATAGATAGGACGTAGTGGAAGTGGGCTACTACGTAATATGTGTCGTGAAGAACAATGTCTAGAGAAGAATTGGCTAGAACGATGCCTGTAAGTCCTCCGACTGTGAATAGGAAAATGAAGCCTAGGGCCCAAAGTATAGGAGTGTCTCATTTAATTGATCCTCCATGGAGGGTTGCTAATCAGCTGAAAACCTTAACGCCTGTTGGAATGGCAATAATTATAGTTGCGGATGTGAAGTATGCTCGGGTGTCAACATCTATCCCGACTGTGAATATGTGGTGGGCCCACACGATAAAACCAAGAAGGCCGATGGCTATCATGGCTCATACCATGCCTATGTACCCAAACGGTTCTTGTTTGCCTGAGTAGTATGCCACAATGTGGGAAATTATTCCGAAGCCTGGGAGAATGAGAATGTAGACTTCGGGGTGGCCAAAGAATCAGAACAAGTGTTGGTATAGGATTGGGTCTCCCCCTCCGGCGGGGTCAAAGAAAGAGGTGTTGAGGTTTCGGTCAGTTAGTAGCATTGTGATGCCGGCGGCCAAGACGGGTAGAGATAGCAGGAGTAGAACGGCTGTAATAAGGACGGATCAAACAAAGAGGGGCGTTTGGTACTGTGAAATTGCAGGGGGTTTTATGTTGATAATAGTAGTAATAAAATTGATTGCTCCTAGAATTGATGAGACACCTGCTAGGTGGAGTGAGAAAATGGTGAGGTCAACGGAGGCGCCAGCGTGGGCAAGATTACTTGCAAGAGGGGGATAGACTGTTCAGCCTGTCCCGGCCCCGGCTTCTACTCCAGAAGATGCTAGGAGGAGCAGGAAAGACGGAGGGAGAAGCCAGAAGCTTATATTATTTATTCGGGGGAAGGCTATGTCGGGGGCCCCGATCATTAGGGGGACGAGTCAGTTTCCAAAGCCTCCGATTATTAGTGGTATTACTATAAAGAAGATTATTACGAAGGCGTGTGCCGTGACGATCACGTTGTAAATTTGATCGTCGCCCAGGAGCGCGCCTGGTTGACTAAGTTCTGCTCGGATGAGCAGGCTTAGGGCTGTTCCGACTATGCCGGCTCAAGCACCAAATACGAGATAGAGGGTGCCAATGTCTTTGTGATTGGTCGAGAAAAATCAGCGGGTGATTGCCACAGGTAGGATGGCTGAGTAAGCGGTGGATTGTAACCCCACATACAGAGGTTTGAGCCCTCTTCCTGTCAAGTCCGTAAGCCCTGGGGTGTCACACGTCAGATTGCAAATCTGAAGAAGTAGGCTAACGCCTACCGGGACTTTCCCCCGCTTCCCCGCCTTACAGCGGGGGAAAGTAGATGGATGCTCGCTGGTTTGAGCGCTTAGCTGTTAACTAAGAGTTTAAAGGATCGAGGCCTTTCTATCTAGTAAAGTCTTAGCTTAATTAAAGTGTCTGTTTTGCATGCAGGAGATGTGGGGTAGTATCCCGCAGATTTTATCAGGGGCTGGAGGGTTCTCACCTCCGCTGAGAGCTTTGAAGGCTCTTGGTCTGGTCCATCCTAAGCCCCTAGCAGAACATTAAAATTACAGCTGCTGGGGCGATGGGGAGGAGCATCGTGGTAATTATAGTGGAGGTTGTCAGGGGGAGTAGAAACTCTTTTGTGATGACTCGTCAGGGGGCGAGGGCGGTACAGGTATTGG
>JAOPHQ010005329.1:0-17500 GCA_030340625.1 Merluccius polli
CAGCACCGTCTTGGTGTCGGTGCCATAGTCGCTGCAGGGCAGCTGGGCGCGGCTGAAGTGGGCCTGCAGCAGCAGGTGTGTCTTGGTGTGGGCGCTGTCGTACGAGTGGGGGCTGACAGGCAGGGGGAGCTGCTGAGCCAGCTGGCTGTTGAGCTGGTCCTCGTTGTGCCGCACGGGCAGCTCCGCGTACTCCTCCGCGTCCTGTTGCGAGGATAGAGGAAGCAAGGAAGCAAGTGAGTCAGGGAGTGAGGAGGAAACAGTGTTGATATAGCCCCCTTTCACAGACAAGGAGTCACAGACAGTGAGTGCTTGTTTACGCGGTAACAATACAAACACAGATACATGAAACTATACAAAAACACTTGCGGTTACACACACTGTTAAATAAAAGCTTGCCTAAAAAGACGAGTCTTTGGACGTTTTATGTTCAAGGAGTCCACTGCTAGGGAGTGTGTCCTAAAGTGCAGGAGCTTCTGCCCCAAGCGCATGGTCCCTCAGGACCACAGCACCACTGTGCTGCTGTGAGGAGGAGGCCTTGGCCTCTTTCCACTTGCCATCTTTAATAACAATGATGCATGCCCTCCACTCCACTTGCTTGTCCAGACACCAGGCGATATTTTCTTGCTGCATACCGCAATATCACTACTCGCCCATGCCTACGGTCTTGAAAAAACTCCCTTGCTAATTCATATTCTGAGAAGTGGAAGGTTTCTGCATATTCTTTGTGGCAGTTAACCGATTCCAGTGTAATGGATGACAAAAAATAAATAAATCTGTAAATCTACGCCCTGTTCCGACATCAGAGACCTATTAGCTCCCAGCTAAGGAAAAACAAAAAAAAATTATACGACTGCCTGTGAATGGTTTCTGCGCTTTGAGGTTGAGCGCTTGGGCCATTTTGTTTCGTGGCGGTTGTCAGCAGAGAGAATGCACGGACACGCATTGCTCCACTCCTCTAATTCACTCCAGTTCAACTTCCGCTAATGTAGTCCCATCAACTGGCTCCTCCGACGGAGGCATTTGTCACAGCGCCCCCCCCACCCCCGGCTTTCCCCTACCCTGGACTATTAGGGCTCCATCCATCATGGACTAGAGGCAGTGTTTCAAAAGCCTGAAATTAAGAACTGGCACTGGTGTATGTGTGTGTGTGTGTGGGGGGGAGAAACGGTGGGGTGGGAGAAATCACGGCTGTGAGTGATTGATCTCTGCGGTGCCGCCGTTGCGTCCGCATACGGATGTGGGACAGGGAGGGGACGACTATATATCTCAAAGGCGGAGATCACAACGACCCGCCCGTACGTCCGTCCTGCCTGCCTCGGCCTGCCTGTCACTCCCTGCTACCCTGGGACTTCTAAAGAAAGCTGGTGGTGTTCAGCCAAAGAAAGAGTGACAAGGGCCAATAGGAGGAGGAGAGGAGGGGGTCTTTATGTCAGAGGTCCATAGAGAGAGAGAGAGAGAGAGAGAGAGAGAGAGAGAGAGAGAGAGAGAGAGAGAGAGAGAGAGAAGGGGTAGGGGTGAGGCGGTAGATGTGTTAGGAGGCGGACCAGAGAGAAAGGGGGAGGCGGGTGGGGGGGCGGGAGACAGTGATAAAAATAAAAACAGAAGGAGGAGCAGTGGAGCAGTTGGAGCTCATTAGTGGCCCCACTGCAGCCATTAAGGGGGATAAAAGGGGAGCGTGGCCGTGCTTTGTACCTGACAGAGGGGGGAGTGGATTAGGGGGGTGTATGTGTGACTGGCCTATTATGCTGCGCCCTGGTGGGTGGGGTTGGTCTGTGTCCAAGCACACGCATGCGGGAGGGAAACGATGTCTGTGTCTGTGTGCTATAGCTTGACTGCCTGCCCTCCACATGTTGGCCTAATTGCTCGTGTTCAAGATCAACCGGTGAACACACGCGGAAAAGGAACACACGTTTTCCCTTTGACGTTTTTTTCTCTTTGTTTTTTTTACCCCCGAAAGATAATTGTTTCAATAAGTGTTGCTGCGTTTACACTTTCTTCTTACACAAAACGTTCCTAATATATAGGACATTGTACGTATTTCACATGATTAAATAATTGTACTAATCATCTCGCAGAATATCGATACACATTTTTTACAGAGCTATGCCTTTCTAACAGTTAAATTAGTTAAATTACTGTGCCGTAAAGACCTCGGTTCGACAAGACAACTCCCAACAATGGCGAATCATTATGAGGTTTCGGTCGTCGGTTGGCAGTGAACAAGACGCTTAATTTCAGCGAGTTCCACGTTGACCTTTAACCCCACCTCTTTCTATGCTCCTGACCCCATAGCCGCCGCCCCCCCCCCCCCCCCCCCCATTTCTTTCTTTTTTTGAATACACGTCTCAGCGTTGGCTGTCCATGAGATGGAGGGAGAGCTTACTTAACACAGATGTAATGTCACTGATCCCTTCATCCTGCCCATAAAGAGGTGTGAGACCGCCAGGGACCACATCACTCTAATTATTGATTCCCACCAATCACGGGGCAGGCAGGCAAATAAAAAAAAAGGTGTTGACTACATAGTGGAGGGATGTCAATCATGGAGGGAGATGAGGGAAGACGAGGGGAGTAACAGTGACAGGCTTGTACACATACAAACTGCTAATGAGGCAAAGACAAAACATAAGGTGCTACTCTGAGGGTTTGTCTGGATGCTGGCATCTGTGAGTTTGTGCGTGTGATGTGTATGTGGTTGTGTTTGTGTGTATATGTGGTTGTGGTGTATATCTGTGTGTGTGAATAGGTGGTTGTGATGTGTGTGTGTGTGTGTGTGTGTGTGTGTGTGTGTGTGTAGGTGTTGGTGATGCATATGTATGTCTGCATGTGTCTATATGCGTCTTTGTGTAATGCATAAATGTGTCAAGTATATGTGCATGTTTGTGTGTATTTGTGTATATGTATGTATGTGTGTATGTGTATGTATGTGTATGTGTGTGTGTGTGCGTCTAGCCCACCGAGAGAATAGTGAGAAGGTCGTGGATGGGCAGCTCGGACTTCAGCCTCTCCTTAAACATGCGGATGGTCTGGTGCTTCAGGTAGTAGTAGGAGGAGATGCGTCCGTAGGTCAGCGGCTCGATGGTGCGTCCGTCCTGCAGCAGACACACAAGACACGAAGCCTATGAAGGAAGGGCTCACCCTCCTTTGTCTCCATAAAACCTCCACCACTCGAATGAAGGCGGAGGAAAGAAAACCCAAACACATGAGCACACTAGGTCTGCAACTAACGATTAGTTTCATAGTCGAGAAATTTAATGAATCTAACCATCGTCTTTTCGATTAATCAATTAATCGTTTAGTCCAGGAAACGTCATCAATAATAGCAAATGGCATCACAATTTTCCAAAGCGATGTCTTAAATTTCATTGCTTTATCTGACAAGCAGCCAAGAAAAAATAGTATTAATTTTGTAATGATCCATGAACTGAACCTTTGAATATCTGAAGCATCAAGCAGCTAATAATTGATATTTGCACTTGATAAATTACCTAAACGATTACCGTAATCGGGTTATAAAAATTTGATTCGATTAATTTCCTGTCGATCGACTAATCGATGAATCGACTCATCGTTGCAGCCCTAGAACTCGCACGTCTGGATGTGTGACACAAAAACGCGGCGTTGCGCGTGCATAGACAGCAGACCTCCTGTATCTCCAGACAGTAGGAGCACTCCAGGTCTCGCAGGCCCCCCTCCACCAGGGCGGACAGGTACTTGTTGATGGTGTCGTGGCTGACGTCGTCCAGGCTGTAGTAGCTGCAGAACAGACAATCACACACACAAAGAGGGGTCAGAGGATCCACAGCGGCACCGCTGAGGGAGGAGGGAGCATCCTAATTTGCAGCGTTATCCCGGTCTACGCATTTTCAGGTCTCTTACTTTCATATGAGCCGTGTACGCCGGTTAACAGTCCCCAGAGCAAGAAGAGCATAAATATGGCGTTTTTGAATGGAGCAACGCAGACATGTCACGGAAACGGGGTATCCCTCTATCTGAAGTCTCCTCCCCCCCCCCCCCCCCCCCTCTCTCGCCTCTCAACCGATGTAACTGAAACAAATACCGCTCCCTCCGAAGACGCCCTCTCCCCTGGCGATAACGTCCATTCGAAGCGCCCCGTTCCAGGCGCTCTGTCGTGAGACGGGGCTGAACACCTGGGAACGAGGTAAGCACCGAACGCGCTGCCAAAAACACAACCCACTGAAACGAAACAAAGTCTTTAACAACAGTTATCTCATCGGCAGTTAGGGAATCAGTTGGCGCAAACTTGCAGCGCAGGCTGTTGCAACACGCACCGCGTTTAAATCCCCCCGTGTAATAGAAAAACAAAACAACCTTCAGACACGGCCGCGGTGAAGAGGTACAGGGTAATCGTTCACGGTGGTTAAGCCGCAGGCATTAAAGCCTGTTTGCAGTTTATTTACAGTGTATTGACTCTGTGGCGCTATCCCCCACAGGTACTGCAGTTGAAACTCATTAGTGTGTTGTTCTGACAACCAATACGGTCCCACCCCCCACCCCACCCAGACGTGTCCAAGTATAAAAGAAAATACAACAGCACCTCCTCTGGGCTTGTATGAGTGATTTGACTGGAGAACACACAGTGGATACGATTATACAAACAGGCCAGGTTAAATAGGCTAAAAAAGATCTTTTGTTGTGATGGTGGTGGTGGTGGTGGTGGTGGTGGCGGTGGGGAGTTGTGGATGTGGTGGTAGCACACCACAGATGCACTACCCCGCACTCAGAACCAAAGCCAAAGCTGCAGGGGCCTTCGCCAGAAAATGATTCCCAGCCTCATCCATTACTGGCTGGAATACCACAGCCAGTGGCCAAAATGGGTTGCATGCACAGCAGCCAATCAGGTTAACGGTTACCACATGAGCAGCGGCAGACGTGCCTGCTGCCAGGTCTGTTTGTTAGCTTGTAACGACGCGCAACGTTAGCGGTAGATAAGGGATGAAATAACGTAGCAGCCGCAGGTTTGCTGAGAAAAAAATAAAAAAGTTTTGCTCTGTGGCATCGAATGTGCTCCTATAGACACAATGAATGAATGAATATATACATCTAGAGATCTTGTCGCTTCACTCTCTCCACCGGAGATAAGAGGACATCACTTGAATGTGGTACGAACATTGCTGCAATGTTATCATGAATAGCATTGCTTTTGTAAAAAATGCCGCTTCTGATAATTAGTTATTACTATGCCGGGGATTACGCTAGCCGAAGCAAAGCGTCTTATGATTTGTTTAGCAATAAGTAATACTTCTCATTAACGTGGACGGCTGACTACCTGTGGAGCAGAATTGTCTTTATTGTTGTTTTTCCACCTCCGCCTGCATGCGGCGTGTAAACCAGGGCCTGCTCTTCATGGCACCGGGGCTCTGACTAATAGCCCACTCGGCATATTACACTAAAACATAAAACGTCATCTCCATGACGATCATTCAAATAATTTATTCTGCGGTTTTGAAGAGAGGGGCTGCGAACCCACCCTTCCCCTTCATCTCATCTAGGGAGAAAAATGGGGGGGGGGGGGGGGGCAGGGGGTAACCAGGGCAGTTGGGCCATGGCGACGGCCATATTTGATGTGCATTTAATGTTAAGTATTTCATTCATGATCATCACTCAGCGCCGGTGACAGTGCACCAGTTTTCAGCGGCTGGACGTGTTTATTACCAAACACATTTCACAGCTCTTTACGACCCCCCCCCCCCCCCCCCCATCTCTTCTTCCCTCCTCTGGGTTCCCCCAGCCTGTCTGATTAAGTCTCAGTCGTTAGCGCCATCACCATTAGGCTCCCAGTGGCGCTGGGACTCGTCCCGGCGACATTTACGAGCCCCATGGGGCCCTGTGTGTGTGTGTGTGTGTTAGTGCGTCAGAAGATATTCAGGGTGTGTAAGTAGCAGTGAATCAATGCAGGTAAGAAACAACCCCCCTCCCCCATCCCTGCCACTGTGGAGGTTTACAGACCACATAAGCCGATCACAGAAAAATATACATGCCACCGCCAGCGCCAGCGCCACCACCACAAGCAAAGCGGCCTATGGGGACAGTGTGCTGATGACACGCAGAGTGAATTAGCCCAAAGCTACATCCGGTGAGGCAAGGTCGAATACAGCAAGGGTAAAAATAGCAACGGACACAAATCTCTGAATAAAAGATGTTGCCTAATTAGGAGCTGAATGATGAATGCTTTAAAGTGTTGCAAGCTGAAAGGTGGTGCCGTCGGGGGCCACAGGGGAGCCGGTAGGCCCCATTCAGAGGAGCAGGTAGGCCCCAGTCAGGGTCTGGATGGGTCGGACCAGAAAGGAGTCGGTAGGCCCCAGTCAAGGTCTGGATGGGTCGGACCAGAAAGGAGCCAATAGGCCCCAGTCAGGGTCTGGATGGGTCGGACCAGAAAGGAGCCAATAGGCCCCAGTCAGGGTCTGGATGGGTCGGACCAGAAAGGAGCCAATAGGCCCCAGTCAAGGTCTGGACGGGTCGGACCAGAGAGGAGCCGGTAGACCCTGGTCAAGGTCTGGATGGGTCGGACCAGCAAGGAGTCGGTAGGCCCCAGTCAAGGTCTGGACGGGTCGGACCAGAGAGGAGCCGATAGGCCCTAGTCAAGGTCTGGATGGGTCGGATCAGAAAGGAGCCGGTAGGCCCCAGTCAGGGTCTGGACGGGTCGGACCAGAGAGGAGCCGATAGGCCCTAGTCAAGGTCTGGATGGGTCGGATCAGAAAGGAGCCGGTAGGCCCCAGTCAGGGTCTGAACGGGTTGGACCAGAAAGGAGCCGATAGGCCCTAGTCAAGGTCTGGATGGGTCGGACCAGAGAGGAGCCGGTAGGCCCTAGTCAGGGTCTGGATTGGTTGGACCAGAGAGGAGCCGATAGGCCCCAGTCAGGGTCTGAACGGGTTGGACCAGAGAGGAGCCAGTAGGCCCCAGTCAGGGTCTGAACGGGTTGGACCAGAGAGGAGCCGATAGGCCCCAGTCAAGGTCTGGATGGGTCAGACCAGAGAGGAGCCAGTAGGCCCCAGTCAGGGTCTGAACGGGTTGGACCAGAGAGGAGCCGATAGGCCCTAGTCAAGGTCTGAACGGGGCGGACCAGAGAGGAGCCGATAGGCCCTAGTCAGGGTCTGGATTGGTTGGACCAGAGAGGAGCCGATAGGCCCCCAGTCAGGGTCTGAACGGGTTGGACCAGAGAGGAGCCAATAGGCCCTAGTCAAGGTCTGGATGGGTCGGACCAGAGAGGAGCCGGTAGGCCCCAGTCAGGGTCTGGATGGTAAATGTGGGCTGACAGCCGTGTAAATGCCAGCATGCTGGAATGTTCTGGGACGGTCTCCCGTCTACGCGTTGCAGATGTGGGAGTGCGGCGCGCTGCACACTTCTAACAGTCATCTGCCTGCACCTAGAGAGTTAGTGAGCTGATCTGGCGTTGGCCATGAACTCTCGATCGGTCGGAGCAACGGTTGGCTAGGGACCGGGCCCCGTCTCTGACCTGGGGTTCATCACCAGCCGTCTGAAGAAGTAGGTCCACGTGATGTAGTCCATGGCGTCCTGCTTGGAGGTGATGGTGCCCGCCGCGATCTCGGCGTTCAAGTGGTCCGACAGCACACTGAGGAGGCTGGGAAAGGGGGGGGGGGGGGGGTGTGTGTGCAAGAGACGGACGTGATGTAATACACCCAAACACATACAGTACATAACAACAACCGAGATTCTATCAAATACATTAGATACGAAAGATTCAGTTGAATATTACTTTCTTTTCTTTAGGCGTATATTTAAAGACACCATTTCATTTGGTCTGCATTTTAAGGAATAACAGACATTTGCAACTTTTCAGCACAATGCAGCTCTATAAAATACACTAATAATTGTTGTGCACACAACCGGGAGCAAAAGAGACGCGTCTCACCTGGACTCGACGGGGAAGGGCTCGTAGAGGAACTTCTTGTAGAAGTCCTTCTTGATATCGTGGACCAGGATGACTGCCTTTCCCTGGTCATCAAACTGAGGCCTGCCGGCGCGGCCCATCATCTGCAGGACATCTGGGGAGGGAGACAGCTGGGATTAGCCGACGCTAAACTTTTACAGCACGTGAAATCGGAATAGAAGTACAGGCGAAGGAATGCCGCCGCGGAGTGAGTTACGAACGGGGGAGGAACGTCGACCGCCACCGAGATCAGCTGTTTCTTCTGGGACACGGGGGGGGGGGGGGGAAAGGGGGGCAGGGCTGGGTGAGGAGTACCTGTGATGGGGTAGTCCACGTAGCGCCTGGTTTTGCCGTCAAAGTACTCGGTCCCCTTGACGATCACCAGGTGTGCGGGGAAGTTCACTCCCCAAGCCAGCGTGCTGGTGGCGATCAACACCTGGAGAGGTGAACAAGACCGGATCTTACAACCGCTATAATAATAATTATCATTATCATCTTAATCATAATAATCATAAAAGTGAAAGCCAGATCTTTATTTCTACTGAACTGCAATCTGCACTGTCTGTCTGTCAGTGTCTACTGAACTGCAATCTGCATTGTCTGTCTGTCAGTGTCTACTGAACTGCAATCTGCACTGTCTGTCTGTCAGTGTCTACTGAACTGCAATCTGCATTGTCTGTCTGTCAGTGTCTACTGAACTGCAATCTGCATTGTCTGTCTGTCAGTGTCTACTGAACTGCAATCTGCATTGTCTGTCTGTCTGTCTGTCTGTGCAGAGGTGAGACCTGGATCTTGCAGTTGACGAACAGCTCCTCGGCGGTGCGTCTGTCCCGCTCATGCAGGCCCGCATGGTGCATGCCAATGCCAAACGCCAGCGTCAGCTTCAGGTTGGAGTCTCTCACCGTGGCGATGATGGCTTCGATCTGCGAGCCGCCGAGCCGCATGCACACAAAGCACAACGTTCTCATTTAAACACACACACGCACTTAGCACACGACAGCAATTAGATGTACATTTACTGCATATATATATATATATATATATATATATATATATATATATATATATATATACACACACACATATAATTGATTTTTCTTTTATTATAGTGTCTCACATCATAAATTACGCCGCGCCTGACCGGGCTTACAAGACCCTTATTCAAAAACATAAACAGTAATCAAGCATAATTAAAGGGGAAGAATGTAAAACAAAGAAACCTATCGCAAAATGAAACGGGAAGGGAAAAAATTATAATGAACAGAAATAATGTATGTGCACATTTAATGTCATTTGGTGAACATTAAATGAGCAAATACAAATACAAACATTTTATCTCATTTTACTCAGGTTCAGATTAAATAAACTGTATTATTATTACGATGGCATCATTTCACAATTGTTAACAACCGATAATAGAAGAACAAAAAGGACGCGTAGAAATATATACATTTTCCAAGTACCCCCTGCAAAGTACATGTACCCCCATTTGAGAAGCACTGGTGTAAACGCTGTAAAGGGTAAACTTTGGGGGAAGGAAAGGAACCCCCCCCCCACACACACACACACACACACACACAGGAACTGGACCAAAGCGAGCGGGAATGCGACGGGACATAGAAAACCATCCCACCCGCCTAGCCGCCGACCCCGACCCACTGCCATCACCACCTCCCGTGCGGAGGAAATAGAGAGCGAGACGGAGGGGAAAGGGAGATGTAACAAGCAGAGGGGAGCGTCGCGGAGGTGGAAGGACCCCCGCTAGGAGTTTAGGCAGCGAGCGCCAGCCACCTGTCAGTCAAACAGCGGGGCGCTGAGCCACTACATGGCCCCGGTGCAGAGGGACGCAGCGGGGCGCGCCATATATCATCCCTGGAACTCACACACACTCTCACACACTCTCTCACACATACACACACACATGCGCGCGCTGGCAAAGACACACACAGCGGCCGGGGGACCCAGTGTGTCAGAGCAAGTGCATGAACAAAACACACACACACACATACATGACACGCATTGAAACTATATTATGTATGAAACCGGGGCTTTACTGTGTCATACTTCCATGGTTACAAATGGAGAATGACACGAATGCACCAGCACACACAAACACACACATGCACACACACACACACACACACACAGGCACATTAGTGGTCTTTTGTGCACATGTGTTACCAGTACTCATTTACATGTGAATTCATCTCGGGACTGAGAGACAAACAATGACATACGCTCAACACATTGTTGTAGTGCGGATGACAACGTTGTGGCTGAATGGGACAAACGTAAGCCTTGATAAACGGGCGTTTAAAAGGTCACAGTTGGGCCGGGCCGTCATAACGAGATGGATGTTAACATGTTCTTTATGAGGCTGGTCACCTTTCACACCGCGGGACAAGATACATACAGCCCTGACATCAAACCCACACCCGTACAAAGCCCACCCCTGAACACACACACACACACACACACACTCACATACATACAGGAGAAAAAACAAACGTCTGCATAGACACACACACATACACTCACACACAGGGGAGAAAACACACGTAGGCATAGACACATACACACACGCAGACATACACTCACACACAGGGGAGAAAACACACACGCACTCGCACACACACACACAAGAGATGGGGGACACTGGCCAATACTGTCCGTGGGAGAACAATTAATCTTGGCACAAACAACTGCCAACGTGTGTGTGTGTGTGTGAGTATGTGAGTGTGCGCATGCATGCAAACGTGAATTTCTGAGTGTGTAAGGCCTGTTAGGCACTCATGCTGTGGTAATTACGACCTGTGCTTTATCAGCACTGGGTAATTGAGCGTTGTAATAATATTAGCATACTTTTAAAATCTTCGCCCAAAGGAGACGTTTGCTCACATCTTGAAATGATCCGGCGGTACAGACAGTATAATGGGTGATGACACAGGCCTTTCCAGCAGAAGTCGGTTTGAATTCCCTCCGTAATTACACAAACCACACTCTGCGAGCGCGTGGTGTGTGTGTGTGTGTGAGAGAGTGCATATAAGAGTGTGCGAGAGAGTGAGTGTGAGAGAGTGTGAGCAAACTATCCAATAGCGAGATCAAAATGCAATTGGGACGAGACGGGTCCCATTACATTAAATCTGAAATATAAGTGTATGGGAGATCACACACAGGTTCTGTAGATTTAGTGGAAATAAATGTGGCACACACACACCACAGTATAATATAGTTGAATATACACACATAATACAAGAGCATTAATGAAGTAGTAATTACTGGACAGTTTTAGACAACGAACGTGATGTTTGTATTTAACTTGAATTGCTTTAACAAACATAAACCTGCTTGCCTTGTTTCATGAGTTGGAGAGAAAAAGTTTTTCGACAGGGTAAAGCGAATAAAATATCTTTACAACTTTGCAGCTCGTTAATAAAAACTAATAATTATGGTAAATGTCCAAGGGTACATGATTTATGTTGAATATGGCACGGCTCAGAGGTGTAGCAATTAGTGCTTTGATTGGCCCTCTCCTCCCCTCCTCTCTCTCTGAGTGGCGGAGCTGACAGACCCAAGTGTTCAAGGCAGTTGTTTTTTATTTATTGGTTTATTTGATAGGGACAGAGCGCGTCAATGAACATCAGTAGAAAAATACAAGGTGTAAACATGCCGGAGTTTCGCAAAAAATGTTAATTCACATCCGTATTCCAGAAGCAGGTAACCAAAACAAAACCATTAAGTGACAAGATACAGATACAAACGCCGCGTGGAGCACGCGTTCATAGGACTCCCTGACCTCCTGTGACTGTCACTGGTTTGTTTGGTCCGTGCTCTTGTGTTATTCAGATATAATGAACAGTGGCGATGACCACGTATCTCTGTAGTGTAG
This sequence comes from Merluccius polli, assembly GCA_030340625.1. Lineage (NCBI taxonomy): Eukaryota > Metazoa > Chordata > Actinopteri > Gadiformes > Merlucciidae > Merluccius > Merluccius polli. The sequence goes on from JAOPHQ010005329.1 coordinate 11,802, forward strand.
ATATACCTTTTTTGTTTTTATCGTCTTCGCAGGTTTATTTCTTTTCACACCTTTTTTCGTATATTTTGTGTGATGAGACTTTAGAGCAGGGACTGTCAAGATGATAAGGGTTAGGGTTAGAAAATGTGCTGCCTACAATGTGCCTTATAGGGCGGAAACAGCGGCGATGTTTCAAGTCAGTGGAGAAGCTGCTGCAATTGCCATTGTAACAATTCAATGCTACTATTATTATTATTATTACTATAAGTGTTGTTCCATTGGCATTGAATATAGGTGGTGAATTCACTGTCTTGCTCGCGGTGTGTGTGTGTGTGTGTGCATGTTGGGCGGACCTCTTTCTCGTCCTGGTGGAGCCACTGCTTGGGGTCGTCCTCCGTGGCCAGGTAGGCGATTAGGTCGAGGGCGGTGAGACGCGTCTGTCGCCGTGACGATACGAAGATCAACACGGGCTTGGCTGGAGAGTGACTGCGAATGGCTGAAGTGGGACGCACGCACGCACGCACACACACACGCACACACACAAAAGACCAGTCAGTCAAAATGCACCAGCCGGGCAAACGCATAATTATGCAAAACATATCACAAGTCAATTCATGCACAATATCTTCATCAATGTGAATTCGAATATTTTATAGTGCATTTAATAATCAGCTAATGGCATTGACAAAAAAAGTCTTCTCTCATAACTCATATTTCTACATCATAATGAATCCCCCACATTCTGCTCATCATGCTACACTTTTTAATGCTGCTGTACAGTTTTTTTGTTGTTGTTTGCTCTTTTAACTTTATCATAATTGTTATGTTGTTGACCTGCCTGGGGACTAAATATGTAAATTAGCTTCTTGGCTAAAATCTGACACATTTACATTGAAGTGTGAACTAAAATGTTGATTGATGTGTACTGTCCCTGTCGAATGAATCTTAAATACAATACATTAAATAACTCCGGTATTGCAGCCATGTCAAGAGGAGGTGAGATTGTGTGTGTGTGTGTGTATTGATATGGGGGAGGGGGGGGAGGGGGGGGTCACCTTGGAAGGCGGGCTTGTTCATGCTGGCCATGCGGGGGCAGTAGTGCTGCCCAGGGAAGCCGTGGATGTGGACCTCCAAGGGAACGGGACGCACAGACGGGCGGAAATTAAACAAGCCCACCTGTTAGAGAGTCAGAGGGGGGAGAACGGGGGGAGGAAGGGGAGAGGGAGAAGGAGAAGAAAGAGAGACCTCGTGTGAGCAGCTGGCAACAGAGGGGGCCCATCTGGCACTAATGGGAGCTTTCTGTCATTGTCCCGGCGTGTGTGTGTGTGTGTGTGTGCCCATGTGCATGCGCGTGCGTGTGTGTCTGTCTGCATGTGCATGTGCACACATTTGTGTGTGTGTGTGTGCACGCATGTGTGTGTGTGCACGTACGTGTGTGTGTGCACGTACATGCACATGTGTACATCTGTGCATGTACGTGTATGCCAGTGTGTGTGTGTGTGTGTGTGTGTGTGTGCGTGCGAGTGGTCCGCGGCAGCAGAGCAGGGCTGTTGTCCCCCTACTCTGCTCTGTCCTGCTCGGCGCGGCGGCGGTGGCGAGGACCGGAGCGTGTGCACACATATCTAACTGGTCCGGGATAATGGATCGGGCAACACAACACAAACACAGCGGCCCGTCCAAGCACCAGCGGGCCCCAGCCAAGCTACGGGATTTATGGGCCGACAGACTGCTCTGCTCTGCCTGCCAGGCGATACAGAAGGGGGGGTGTATCCTTTATGCAACAGTTACCCCCCTCCCTTTTCACCACACTGCCCGGCACGAGCACAACACACACACACACACACACACACACACACACACAGACAATCATGTCTAGCACACACACATAGACACACACCAACCTGTCTAACACACGCACAAAAACACACACACAGACACACACACACACACACACCACCCCCGCCTGCCCACTCCCCAAGCTGACCCAGGGGTGCTTGTCTGGCAGCGGAAAGAGACCTGATCTCCAGAAATTAGCTCGTCGAGGAAAACCAAGCGTGATGACGTTAAAGTCCAATGAATCCCGACAAACAACAGTGAAAGTTGAGACGGTGAACAGTCGGCGGGCTAACACACAGCATCAGATTGGGTTCGGGAGGATCTCAGTATCTTTCGGTGGGCTTGTAAAGACTTCTTTGTTATCGCCGCGACGCTCCTCTCTCCGCTGTGGAAACGACGCGTTATCCGGTCTCACCGCTCCAGTGGTTTTCGGATGATTACGGGCGCAACATAAGCGGGCGCGTCCCGAGACACGAGACCCCGGGCGATTACCCAGATAAACTGCGGCATCCATCGCGGGCCAACGGCATCTGTTTACCCTAATAACCGACATTATATACAGTTGATCAAATATACGTGAAAACAAAAAAAAAACGATAACGAAAAAAAAAAGAACAAATACAGTACAGTAAATAATATGGCTTTTTTTTCGTTTGGCCTCACAACAGCAATGCTGAACTTGTTATCGTCCGGACAAGCGTGGATAGATTAACTTTCTCCATGTGGAAAGGTTTAAAAAAGGGGGAGAGGCTTAGATACACACTATAGATCACTACGGCGTGATGTACAGTGTTTTCCACGGCTTGGTTTTCACTCTGGTGCTTCTCATCTTTACCGTTTACAGCCGCCGTGTTTCCGTTTGTTTCAACGTGTTTTTCGGTGGCAGTGTTCTCTTACCTGCTTGATGCCCAGCCAGTCGGCCAGGTCCCGAGCGTTGGCGAGGGCGGTGGACAGGCCGACCACACGCACGCTCTTGGAGGTGTGGGAGGAGATGAAGTTGGTCCGGGACACGATGACCTCCAGGACGGGGCCCCTGTCCTCGCCTGCCAGGGGTCAGACGGAGAGACACGTCGATGCGCGTTGTGTGGCGTTGTGCAGACGCCAGCACAGATAAAACACACTTTATTAGGGACCAAGGTAAACTATGCTAGGACAGTGGTTGCACGCCTTACGTCTTCATTTCCCCTGAGGGATTAATAATCTATATCTATCAATCCATCCATATATATCCATCTATCTACAACATTACATTACATAGTTTACCTATAGAGTTACCTTCCTATGCAAGTATGTATGCATGCATGTAACTTTATTGACCATCAGATGCACCACCATCAGCAAAAAAACGTTAATCTGCAAAGGATTTCTTATTCTCATTTCTAATAAAACGTAAATTTTACCACGTTTTATTCGACTATTTCCATTCATTACAACTAGTGACACCAAGGGGCTCTCACCAAGGAGGTGGATCTCATCGATGATCAATATGGCCACTTTCTGGACGTAGCTGCGGTTCTGCCAGCTGCGGCTCACCCCGTCCCACTTCTCAGGGGTGGTGACGATGAGGTCGGCTTGCGATATGGCTCGCATGTCAGGCGTCACATCACCCGTCAGCTCCACCACCCTGTTGGGGGGGTACAGAGAGAGAGAGAGAGACAGACAGACAGAGACAGAGACAGAGAAAGACAGAGAGGATGATGATTATGTAAGGATGTTGCAAAAACAAAATACTCCAAAGAAATTCTCATTGAGTAACGAAATCTTGTCTCTGCTATTGATAAGTACAGCAGTTCTGACCACACTCACTTTCTCCCGAGTTTCTCCTCTATTCTGACCTTCCAGTCGTCAATCCTTTCCCTGACCAGGGCCTTGAGGGGAGCAATGTACACCACCTAAACAACACCAAGGATACAGTGCAATAACACGTCCATGTTAAAAACACACAATAAAACAGACAATCAAAAGCTTCGACTTGGCAAACGGACTCGGCTAGCGGTGAATTTTTCCACTCTGGCAGGTAAAAAGGACCGTGCAACGCAGCCGGCCACAGGGACAGACCTTGGCACCGGGGTACTTGTTGAAGACGCGGAACATGGCCAACTCGGCGGCGATGGTTTTGCCAGAGCCTGTTGGCGCCCCCAGCAGGACATTGGTGTCGGTGTGGTAGAGTGTGTGGAAGATCTGCGTCTGGATGGGGTTGAAGTGGGTGAACTTGTACAGGCTCTCGTACTCCGGGCAGCCCAGCGCCGTCACGGGCAGCGGCTGCAGGTCCAGCAGCTCTGGGGAGAGAGAGAGCGAGCGAGAGGCGGAGAGAGAGAGAGTGAGGATGGGGAGATAACCGGAAACAAAATCAGAAAGAACTGTATTGCCAAGAAATACACAAACACACAAATAGATGATCAGATGGCGAACATCAGGCGTCTGTGTCTCACTACTCTCCACTAAATCCCTGTGCCAGGCTGTAGCTGCCAGTAATTACACAACACACACAAAAACACAGTGTGTAGTCTGCACGCTTGTTCTTGTGTTCTTGCCAGTGTGTCCATGTTAGATAAATGGCTGCCTAGATTTATTTGTATTTCTTTCCCGAAATATATACATATTTAATCATGGGAACATGTAGAGATGATGTGCTGGTGTGTATGCATGTGTGTGTGTGCATGTGTGTATTTGTCTGTGCGTGTATTTGTGTGAACATCGCAAAAAGTGCATGTGGCTTTGGACAGTAATATAAAATGTCAATGCAACTGTCATCAAGAATATATTCAGGCCAAGGGGCAGATTCAACAACGTGTCAGCGAGTGCAAGTAGAGATATCAAACAACTCCCATTCAGCACTCAAGCGTGCAGCAAAGTGAGGATATAACTCTAGTCTGGCCAAAATATGCTGATTCTTTAGCCTATGCTTGTTTTTTAAACAATACATCTTATATGATCTTTCACCATTGTGTCACTGTTACCAAAATAAGACAAAACAGATCAAATAAAATCCTATGTTTTTACCAGTCTCCGCCAAGCAGTTCTACTCTGCTCTAAACTCGGCGGTGAGGTGTGTGTGTGAAGCTTCTCGGACACTATAGTATACTATATTATCTATTATTCACATTTCAAATACAACATCGGCCCATTATAACAGCCATACACAACGACAGTAGTAATGTAAAGTATCACAAAGTTGATGACAAACTGCCAAAACATTTTTGAAAATCTCAGTGTTTGAATTCCAGCTGGAAATAGGGGGATCACTTTAAAAACCCAACACACCACAATGCCAACAGTCCTTTCACAATGGCGTTTTATTAAGTTAAAATATGTGTTCACGCGTGTTTGAGTGCCTGTGCTTGCACGTATTGTGTGTCTATATTTCACCTAGTGATGACCTTCATAATAAGCCCTGATGCAGCTTTGACTGATTTTTGATAGATGACAGTTCTGCACGACTAACACGGCCCAGGTTGGAGACACAATGGGCCGGTCCACACCTGGTGTCGTCTCTCCAGACGTGTCCGGAGAGACGAGACAGATCACAGAAACACCTGCTGCTGAACATGTGTCTCCAGTGACCTCTGGTGACCACATTTGGCTTCTCCGCTCTAATGATAATAAGAATACATGTTGTGTTCAACACTTTTTTTGGAAGCGTCTTGGCTAATCGAAGATATAGAATGACTCGGGCCGCGTCCATTTTGGCCAACTGCATGCCTCCAGATGTGGTTGGATTTTCGGACTGGACTGCGATGAAAACAATGAAGAACATGTACCGCTGATTGTTGAAAGAGCGAAGATAAGCGGTGGGGTTTTCGTGACAAGAGAGGGATAAGGAGAATGGGGCCACATGTGTCACTTCTGAGTCTGGTCTTTGGGATCAGACCTCAATGCATCTT
>JAOPHQ010005330.1:0-17500 GCA_030340625.1 Merluccius polli
TTGCATTGTATAACCCCATGTATATAATGTATAATAATAATGATCAGCTGTGCCGAGTGTCAGCCCTTTGTTACCGTGGTGCTACACGCTCTGCACAATTCACCGTTCCCGCCTTATGGTGGTCATCAGCCCGCTGTGAGCCTCCATTGGATTGCAAGGCTCAGGCTCCGCCCCATTGAGCCAGACCAATTGCCCTCAGCATGAGGTGGACTACAGGCCAAACAAAAACAATAAAACATGTGCAGAGTTAGCCGTCTGTCACTGTCACTCCTGGAAAGGAGTTTGTCTTCCTTCATGAACTCTCTGTGTCTCACTCTCACTCTCACTCACTCACTCATTCTCTCACTCTGTCTCACACACACCCACACTAATGGCGCATTTCCACTAGCACGGCAGGGTACTGTTCGGGTCTGTTTCCATTACAACTGAGTACCATATAGTACCTCCTCGACGTGGGCGTCATTTACACCTCGCCAAGCCACACACAAAAACGTCTGGACGTCCTCGACCGACCATGGCGTGGATTTTTTCTGCGAAGCCATTTTCTCATGTTCGAAGTGTAGTTGAAGCGCAGCAGGGTTTTAAAAAGTGGTGGGGTCGAGTCTTGTGTTTATTTACACTCTGGTCGTACGTTGCACGCTTATGGCGCTTCCAGTGACGACACTCGTTGGCCAATCAGTGGAAGGCAGTCAGCTGACGTCACGTTTTAGTACCGTGCTAGTGGAAATGCGCCATAACTGTCCCTCCAACCGCTGGCTGTGCGCTGTGTGTGTGTGTGTGTGTGTGGGGGGGGGGGGGGGGGGTATGGTAGCTCCATGCTGATTATCATATTAATGGGACAGAGCAGAATTGATGTGTGGATAGGAGGAAGGAATCATATATTGGGGGTGGAGTGGAGGGTGGAGGAGGGGCCAACAAGAGGAAATGAACACCACTACAACAGAAAAAAAACATTAGTGTTTTTATTGGTTGCCCTTATCCCCTCCTGCCTCTCCTTGTACCAAAACAAATGGTGAGGTGTGTGTGTTGGGGGTGCTCTTGTCACTGGTCCACTCCGCGCCATGTCATGGCAGGGGCATCGTATCTGCAAAGTGATTAGTGGGTGCATAGTGCGACCTACCACATGTTGGAAGTGTGTGGGGGGGGGGGGGAATTGGCATGGCGCCAGCCTGATTGTTGAGGAATTAAAGCAAAAAGGCAATGAGAAGGGAAATGGTGGAGCAAAGGGGGTGATGAGGGAGGCAGGTTGTGGGGGGGTGGGGGGGGTTGGTAGGGAAGGGTCGGGATTGGTAGCCGTAGGGAGTAAATTAACAAGCTTTCCTCTAAATTGGTGTATTACAGCTGCCCTCTGGCATGGATTCCCAAATGAGGGGATGCAGAGCATAGGAAGGGGGGTATCCGTGTGTGTGTTTTTTTGGGGGGGTGCAGGGTTATGGGAACTCATTGGCCTCAACCTGTGACTCTGAATGGTGTCACTCTTAAGCAGTGCGCTGCCAACACCACCTTAACCCCCACCAGCACCACACACACACACACACACACACACACACACACACACACACACACACACACACACACACACACACACACACACACACACACACCCTCCAGAAGTATCACCCCTTAGCACTGTTCTAGTTCCAATTATCATCACTAGAGCCCTTAGCATTTAGTTTCTTCTTAATTGGGTTCCTGAAGGAGTGGAATCGCTGTTGCATTTACGTTCTACAACTTACTGAAAAAAATACCCACATGTCAACCAGTACTAGTACATGGTTTGTCTGTTTGTCTGTAGATGCAATAATAAGTGGGAGATAAACTCGTCGTGCTCTTTCCGTGCTCCCGTTGAAGATAGCTACAGGCCATATATAGACAAGACAGAGAGAAATCTGCAGACTGAGCAAAACAAACATGAAGCTGGTTTAGGCTGTGGTAACTAATAGTGTACTACTGTGTAGGACAATAAACCCACAGGCATGCCATAGTATTACATTAGAGTCTGCTTTGTCAGAGACAGACATATATTTTAAATATTTTACATCCTGTTCAATCTGTGTAGTGCATGGGGACGTTTTTATTCCATATATTATGTATTTTATCTTTATTCAAAGCCTCTCTCACTCTTTGAACTGGCTGGTGCAAAAGAAGGTCGAGAGAGAAGAGAGGAAATAGGATTTCTCTCTCCCCTCTCCCATCATATTTCTCTTGTAACTCTCCACCCTGGCCATTTCTGTGTCATCTGCCTCTCCTCAAAGCCACTTCTCAATTATTCAATGCATTTTGGATTAATTCAGATCACTGTATTAATTTTTAAGTTGGCTCAGCTAAAGCTCTCTCCCTTCTTGTTTTCTATGTATCTCTCTCTCTTACTTTCTGTCTCTTTCTCTCTCTAACACACACACACACACACACACACACACACACACACACACACACACACACACACACACACACAATCATCCTGCACTCTTTTCATGCCCGGACTCCCTTATTTGTCTGGTTGTAAAACATTTTGATGAGCGAAAACAGGCTGCTCCTCTGTTGTTAGCCTCTGCTTCTCTCAGCCACAAATCTTGGGAGAGAGTCCGGAGTTCTTAATGAACAGAGATAAATCTTGCCTCCTTGCGCTGTGGTCTCCCCCTTTGTTGCTGTCTTCAAAGCCCTACTTACTCACTTTGGTGGTACACACACACACACACACACACACACACACACACACACAGCTTCTGATTATGTGACTAGTGTCAAATAAGTGAAACTCTTTGGGCTATCTGCACGCGCCTTGTCTGCGATAGCATCTTAACCATGGTACCTCCCGCGCCTCACTCTCTGGCAGGGCCTGCATGCTGCAGACAGACATTGGGCCTGAGACTGACCCCATGCACCACATGCTCTGGCAACGTGGACCACTTCACCATATGCATGCATTGCAGCAGTTAAGCTTTAGGGGACATGGCGAACATTCATTTTGGAAATTTTTGAACTACTGCATACTCTTTATAAAAGTTGTTGAACATGAATGTTTAAGTATACAGAAGACTGCGTTCTTCAATGCTACCCCTCGATACAGTCGAAAATAGAATTTGCTTGTTTATATCATACAGGAAAGGGGCAGTCAAACAAATCACAACTCAGACTGAATCTAGACCGATACTGTAGCATATAATGCACGTTGATCGCTATGAATAATTCAAGTTAGCAACTAATCTGCCCATTCTGAAACACATTTTACATAGACATAGAGGGAGGCCGATGAAGCCTGCACTCATCATTGGCCAGTTTACCTCCTGAGAGAATGAATGGTGGTGCTTATTTGCATATTTATAGGTTTTTAACTTGTGCTCTCTCTATTCATAGACATTCATGGACATTTGCCAGATACTCATTCATCATTGCAAATCATTTAGTTGTGGAAAATGTAAAAAAACTCAAATTCAATTTAGGATATATACTGTAATACTAGACCTAGAGGGGGGGTCTTTGACAGATGTGACCTAAAAAGGTCACCAACAAACTCACTGATGCCTACACGCACACACACACACACGCACGCACACACGCACAGCACAGCAGGGCCAGTCTGTACATTCATAGTAATTGGCTTTGGCCTCTCACTCGGCTCTGATAAGCCACATTGCTGAAGTGGGCCCCTCGCATCTTCCCTCCCTCATTCCTCCTTCAGTGTAATCTATATGCCCCCCTCTCTCTCTCACACACTCACACACACACACACACACACACACACACACACACACACACACACACACACACACACACACACACACACACACACACACACACACACACACACACACACACACACACACAGCCTGTCCGCTTCTGCCCAGACATGTTTTCATATTTGATTAATTTAACCAGCAAGGGTGTTTTCTAAGTGGTTTTAATAGAAAACGTGTACATATTAGACCATCCACACCGGGACTTCTTTCTTTCTTTCTTTCTTTCTTTCCGTCTGTCTGTCTGCCTGTCTCCTCTATGCAACCTTTCTTTCCTTTTCTCTTTCTTTCTTTTTGTTTTTCTTTCTTCTCTCCTCTATGCGACCTGCAGTTTGTGTTCGCTTCTGAGCCCGTCTCTCCCGATTACCGCCAGTCCAGCCGCTACACGCCACCGAATCGACAGTGAGGCCATCATCCGCGCTACCATTACTGACTAACATTTAATTGACTACAATAAAGCTTTCTGTGTCAGACAAGTGGCAGGGAGGGAGGGAGAGGTAGGGAGGGCAGGAGGGGAGTGGGGTGGGGTGTCCACGTCCATCTACCTGCGACCTTCCCTCTGGTCCCGCCTAGTCTAGGAGTCCAACACACACCTGAGGAGATCTCGTTTTTTTTCCTCCCTGTGGGATCTGGAGTATGACAAACCTTAATATGCAAAGCTGTGGGTCACTGCTGGATTTTTTTTTATTTTATTTTTTTTTATTATTTATTGAACATGGTTAAAAAAAAAAAATTTAAACAATTGAGTAGTAAAAAAAGGAAAGAAATAAATTAAAAAACAAACAAATGGGATCCTCAGGATCCTAAGCAACAAATACATAACTCAAATAACATAGTTCATGTTCAAAGGGATAGGAAGAAGTTAAGAAAAAATTTTCTGGTCCTACCCCCTCTTATTTTTTAAAATTACTTACAAAAAAATAAATCTTCGGTATGAATCAGTCAGTGTCTATGATGTTTAGCTCGTGTGTTAAACAGATCAAAACTTTTCGACAAGACAATATCAAAATAAAATAATGGAGCAGATGAACGAAAACCATCAAATTGAAAATTTAAAACAGCAAAACAGTAATTCAGTAATTCACTCCTCCAGCTCATAAGAGTTCAATGTTTTGTTTTTGAAGAGTGTTTTTAGTTTTGATATTGTTGTACATTTTTTCAGCTCATCATTGCAGTTGTTCCACAGACTTACAGCCTTTGTTGTTATACAGTGCCGTTTTGTATTGGTTCTTATAGATGGTTTATTGAATATACAGGTTCCTCTTAAATTGTATTTGCTCTCTCTCAGTTGGAACAACTCCTGGATGGCATGAGGCAATTGGTGATTATTTGCTTTAAACATTATTTGAATAGTTTTGTAGTCAATCAAATCTGGAAATTTAAGTGTTTTTAGTTCAACAAATAATGGATTTGTTGGTTCTCTGTAAGCTGTTTTATGTATAATTCGTATAGCTCTTTTTTGAAGGATGAAGATCGGATGTATATTTGTTTTGTATGTGTTCCCCCATATCTCCACACAGTAGGTCATGTAAGGAAGTATGAAGGAGCAGTACAATGTATACAGGGAGGTTTTATTTAGTAGGTATTTGGTTTTATTAAGTATTGCTATTGATTTAGATATTTTAGCTTTAATATAATTTACGTGAGGTTTCCAACTTAATTTGTTGTCAATTAATACTCCCAGAAACTTTATTTGAGATACTCTTTCTAGTTCTATGCCATTTATCATGAGTTTCTTTTCTGTGTTAGTTGGTCTATTCCCAAAAATTATAAATTTAGTTTTACTTAGATTCAATGTGAGTTTATTTTCATCAAACCAGATCTTTATCCTGTTTAATTCCTTTTCCATAGTATCCAGAAGCTGTTCCAAGTTATCTCCACAGCAGAGTAAATTTGTGTCATCAGCAAAAAGAACAGTATTGACAGTTTTTGATACTTCACATATATTATTGATGTACAGATTGAATAATAATGGCCCTAACACTGAGCCCTGGGGCACCCCACATGTAACCTGTTGCAATTGTGATTTATGATTTTGAATTTCGACATATTGTTTCCTGTTCTGCAGGTAGCTGGATAACCATGCCAGTGCAATGCCTCTAATACCATATCTTTGTAGTTTTTTTATTAGCAGCTCATGATCAACAGTGTCGAATGCCTTTTTTAGATCCAGAAATATCCCCACTGCATATTCTTTATTTTCTATTGCCTTAGTGATTTTGTCTACAAATTCTATGATTGCAAATGAAGTAGTTCTCTTTGCTCTAAAACCATATTGTTGTTCATACAGTATGTTATGTTTGGTGATGAATTCATTAATTCTTGTATAGAATATTTTTTCCAGTATTTTGGAGAACTGGGGAAGCAGTGATATTGGTCTGTAGTTTGAGAGTATATGTTTGTCTCCAGTTTTATGTATTGGTATGACTTTAGCTGTTTTCATATTATTTGGAAATACACCGGTTTGAAGAGACTGATTGAAGATGTGGGTTAGAGGCCTTGCTATACATTCAATAACATTTTTGACAGTGCACATATCAATGTCATGACAGTCTGTGGACTTTTTGCTCTTAAGTTTTTTAACCGTGTCAATAATTTCTTTTTCCTCAGTCTCTCTTAGAAACATTGTTTCATCAACATATATGTCTTTACTTTCTACACCATCACTAATACCAGTCTTTGGAATTTCCCCGGCCAAACCAGGACCAACCCCAACAAAGAATTTATTAAATTTAAATTTCAGAGGCGTCTGCATGTTAAAGGAGAACTCCGGTGTAAACTGGTTCTGGGATGTTTAGTATGAGAACGAGTTCCAACGTTACCATGGTGATTAAAGGAGAACTCCGGTGTAAACCTGTTCTGGGATGTTTAGTATGAGAACGAGTTCCAACGTTACCATGGTGATTAAAGGAGAACTCCGGTGTAAACTGGTTCTGGGATGTTTAGTATGAGAACGAGTTCCAACGTTACCATGGTGATTAAAGGAGAACTCCGGTGTAAACTGGAGCTGTGTCCCAATTCAGGGGTACGCAGCCTCGCGGCCTTCGAAGGCTGCGTACTTCTGAGGGACCTTCGAAGGCCGCATCAACCGTTGTTAAATGAGACGGTCTAGCCTTCGAAGCATTTCTTGGTTGCGTCACCAGCCGCGTCACCAGCCGCGTCACCAGCCGTCAGTTGGTAGTAATGTAGCCGTTGCCTGTCAGTTTGTCGTCAGTTGAAAAACAGACGGAAGGATTCTAATAAAGCAAAAAATGATCATAATAATGATAATAATGAAGTATAACATATAATAGTGATAATCATAAACGTAGCTCTTTATTCAATCCAATCGTTTAACTAGAGTTTGCAGTTTTACAGTCTGGAAATAAAGCAGGGATAATAAAAGTAATAAAATATAAGTAATTAGTAAAAGTATAAGTCATAGTAAGTAAAAGTAATTAAATATAAACCCAATACTTATTACATTTAAATATAAATTCATCGCCGCTTGGTGTCGCCATTATTCTTTTCCCGCCTCTGAACAGCGGCGCGCAAAGGATTTTGGGATATACGAGGCCGCGAAGGATAGTTGCGGTGCATCCTCCAAAAAGGGGGGAAAGAAGTACGCATTTGAAGTACGCATTTGAAGGAGCCTTCGAATTGGGACAGCCTTCGCGCCGCGTTGTGACATAATCGGCCTTCGAATGCGTACTTCGAAGCATGCAACCCCTGAATTGGGACACAGCTTGGTTCTGGGATGTTTAGTATGAGAACGAGTTCCAACGTTTCATGGAGAGCAACAAAAAGCCGATACGACGCGAAGCTGAGTTCGCTGTTTTTAGCCGATTCTACCAAACTGCTATACGTTTGAGTATGGTACACCTGGTAAAAAATAAATCATTTTAAAGCACTTACAAGGCTAGAAATAGCCTGACACTTCTTTGGTAGTATAATGAGGGTCTTAACATATAAAACAAGGCATTGACAACTTCGTAAGTGTACAGATAGTTTATTAAAAAGCATATTTTATACACACAATACCTTCAGTAATTCACCCGTCGATGCCATGTTTTTTTTGGGGGCTCGATAAGCCGATTGACGATCACGCGAGCACGCAAGCTCTGTGATAAGTCGATTGACGAACACAGAGCTCGCATGCTCACGTGATCGTCAATCTACAGTTTGGTAGAATTGGCTAAAAACAGCGAACTTAGCTTCGCGTCGTAGACACTTTTTTTTTGCTCTCCATGGAACGTTCAAACTCGTTATCATACTAAACATCCCAGAACCATTTCACACTGGAGTACCCCTTTAAGCACCATGCAGGCTGAGCTTTAATGCCCCCGGTCCTCTGTTTGGCAATAGGACACTGGAACCATCTAGTTTTTTTTTCCTTGCCATGTTGATATCGTTTCCATGGCACCCCTGGCTCCAGCCCGCCTACCTCCCTCCCTCTCAAAATCTTAATACCCTTTTGTGTACTGGCTTTTACTCTGAAATGTGTGTGTGTTGTGTGTGTGCGTGTGTGTGCGTCTAAAAGTCAGCTGGAAAATAATGCTGTTCTGTGTCCATTGTGTTGGTCTCCCCAAGGTTCACCACACACCAGCCTCTTAGTTCTAATCCCACTCTTTATGAAGTCACAACTACGACCCTGGACTTTGTGTGTGTGCGTGTGTGTGCGTGTGTGAATGGCCTGTACCTCTAGGGATGAAGGCACTCCTTTGTTTAGCCTGGGCTAGCCGCTGAACACTGAAACAGAAAGGCAGGCCCTATAGAAACAGCTGCAGTTACATCAAAGTGTGTGTGTGTGTGTGTGTCGCTTTGTTGGTGTGCGTGCACATATGAAGTCCTAAAGAGTTTCTAAGACTCTGTATAAAAGAGGCACTGCTATATCCTGTGGCGTTTCACATATGTCTGTGTCTAACATAGTGTGTTTAACACGCATGTATTCAATATGTGACAGCTTTGGGTGTTCAAGTGCATTGCATGCATGTGTAGGGCTTGGTCCCTAACCCCCTTGCTAATAAGTTCACCTTTGCCCCACTAAAACAGAACTGCGTATCTCCTCCGGGAGCTACAGGCTGTTGTGGTCGAATACGCTCAGTTTGATGGTCAACTGGGCCAACTTTTTTGTGGCTTTATTTTCCTCTGCAGAGAGAGAGAGAGAGAGAGAGAGAGAGAGAGAGAGAGAGAGAGAGAGAGAGAGAGAGAGAGAGAGAGAGAGAGAGAGAGAGAGAGAGAGAGAGAGAGAGAGAGAGAGAGAGAGAGAGAGAGAGAGAGAGAGAGAGAGAGAGAGAGAGAGAGAGACCTGACTGGAGGTCTGGGACATGCTGTTTATAAGTAGCATGGCTGGGAGTCAACTTTTCCTCTTCTCAAATGACCTCGGCAGAGATTTCCGTCAGTTGTTACCCCCGGATGGTGGTTGGTCGTTGTTGTCGTAGACCAGGGTATTTTAATAACCTCCTCCTGAGTTATTAAGACAAACGGCAAGCAGATGACATCTATGTGTGTGACTTATAATTTACAGTGACACTCTCTCTTTCTCTCTCTCTATCTCTGTCTCTATCTCACTTTCTCGCTCTCTCACCCACCCCCACCGCACCTCTCTTTGCCTTTCACCTGTTCATTTATCTCCTGTCATCGCTGATAAACAGCCACAAGGTGTAAAAACCTGTTTGCACACCTGGGGATTTATAAGGCGGGGGGGGGGGGGGGGGGGGGTGTTTGCCGGCCGTTTTGTGAACAGCATTGTTGGCGGATGTCTCTCTCCTCAGCGGAACAGAGACGGACAGAGAGATGATTCCAAACCCAGGTCGCAGTGTTGATGTTCTGAGACTGTGGAGTGGGTGAAATTGGATGCTGAAATTGGTGTGTGTGTGTTTGTGTGTTCGTGACAAGCTGATGCAGAGGAACTCGGGTCAGAGCCGGGGTTACTGGGACACCATTCCTGAGCCCAGACATTGGCTGTGTGTGTCATAAAGAATGGAGGCTGTGGTTTTAGCCTGTAGACACATTATGGTGGAGGAGTACTGCTGTTGCTGCTGTTGCACTTACTACTACTCTATCTCCATCTCTATCTCTCTCTTCCCCCTTCCTCCATTGTCTCTTTTATTCCTTCTCCGTCAAGCTCTGTTGCGCTCTCTGACGGTTTCTCTCACCATCTTGATGTCTCTCACTCTCTCCATCTCCCTCTCTCTCTCTCTCTTTCTCGCTCATGTGCCAAGCTGATTTTTATGTCAAGCGGCCAACAGGACAGAGAGATCCTTAGTGTGTGTGTGTGTAGTTGCTTATGAGGGCATGAAATCGCTCCAGAGCCCCAAGGCACATTGGGCACTGCTCTATCTCTATCCAGACCTCTCTCTCTCTCTCTCTCTCTCTCTCTCTCTCTCTCTCTCTCTCTCTCTCTCTCTCTCTCTCTCTCTCTCTCTCTCTCTCTCTCTCTCGCACTACTTGTCTACTTGCGGTTCCACCCACCGTTCTCACGACGACCCTCATCCTCAACTAGGCCCATCTGTCAGTCAGTCACTGTGTCAGGCAGGTGCCTGCATGCTGCTGGGGAGAGTGAGGGTGCTAGTGAGAATGCAGAGGCCCACAACCTCCAGACCTGGGCCCCACCTAATGGTGTCTCTCTAGCAGGGCTAAATGGCAAGGGAGCATATATCAGCAGCACCATTCTCTCATTCTACATTATACTGGATGACACGCTTAAGGCAGACAAGTCTACACTCCTATAACTGAACCGTTCTCTAAAGGGAGGCACCAGATCTTGGCGGTGAAGGGAGTGAGAGAGAGATGGCAAGGGGGCCCACTCTTTTCTCTCTGTTTTGGAGTTGGGGGGGGTCGAAAGGAGAGCTGAAGTACAGGGGTACCAGAATGCAGTGCCACTCTGTAAGACACACCACCACCAACCCACCCAGTCCCCACCCCCGACCCCCCAGCCAGGCTAGCAGGGCCCTGCCTCTCCAGGGGCCACTGAAAGCTACAGTGCTCTGGCTGGGCTGGGCTGGGCTCTGGGTCCCCTCCTCGACCGCTGAAGTTGACCAAACGTCACGGCGTGTCGGATGCTTATTCCCTGGGAATAAGCAGGTTTCAGTTATGGGGAGGAGGAGTGTGTGTGTGTGTGTGTGTGTGTGGGGGGACGCACGCGGGTGAAGCCACTCGATGAGATATGCAAAACCACCCGGGCAGGTGGCGGAAGCTCCACCCTAAACGGTTGACCCCGCCCCTCAAGTGTTGAGCTAGATGAGATCGGTGCTTAACTTCACACACACCCCCCCCCGCCATCTCACAAGCTAGGGTATGCCCATGTGGACTGTGGCAAAGAGCTTGATGGCCTAAGTGCTGCTTCATACTACGGCGGTCAATATTGGCCAGGAATCCATTTTCATACAAGCACTTTGGTGAAAGTGTGCATTATTCAGCGCAACATTTGATTGGCTTCGGCATTCACAGACAGGGTTGGGGCGGGGGGTCGTTTTTTTGGGGGGGGTGGGGGGGGGGGGTGGACAGACAGTTGCACACAGACCGCGGCGTCCTGAGGGAAGGCACTGTTGATGATCGGCCTTGTGATGACATCACCGCGCGGTTAAAAGGCTTTCAGTCTGATTAATGCAGTGTGTGTGTGTGCGCGCGTGCTCGCATCCTTCTGCCACAGGGTTGACCTTTGTGTTTAGGTACAGCTCCAGGAGAGGCTGGACTTGTGCACTCTGCAGCCTCTGTGTTTATGTGTATGTGTACATGCATGTGGACATGAGGGGGTTTATTAATGGCTGTTTTTTTTCCGAAATGTCCTTCCTTTTTTTCCTTTTTGACACGCCCACTACTGATCCATAGTCCATCATTTCCAGAAGGTTTGGCTTACTTATGGGAGCTGTAAAGGCCTGTCCTGCTAAAATATGGGTTAGTGTGTCTGCTCCCTTTCACCCCGCCTCCTTCTCCCCTTCCTTCCCTTTGCTTTCCTCAGCGCTGGTCACACTGGCAGGCATGCGTGCCAGTGTGACCAGCCCCCACCCTGCCACTGATGATGATGATGCTTGTCCTTCCTAATGGAAAGGAATGGGGTAGGGCTAGAAGAAGTTGCACCTTAAATGTTGCAGAGCCCATGTTTGAACTTGCTGTGGCCACATCTTTCGTGGTGTAGTGAAATGGTGGCAACGTGTGTGTGAGTGTGAGTGTGTGCATGTATGTATAGATAATAGGTGTGTAATATTTGGGTATTTTTGCGTAGTATTTGTGTGCTCGGTATCGTTTTTAACCAAGTGTTTGCATAGGTTTGCTTAAAATATGCCGTAGGGCCACAGACCAGTTCTAGAATCAGCAAAGCACTCCTTTTTTCAGTATTATTTTTTTGCTTCCTGTGGTTCACTTCACAGGTCAGTAAACCAGTTTAGACTGTTTGGCAGTTCAAGCCGGTTTTTAACAGAGGAGGAATGGTGTGTCTCTCACCAGAATAGTGCTTTTGTCTAATCCAGGTATATGGAAAAATTAAACATATGCAAATTTGAAAGAGAAGCAAATACTAATACATTTTCATTTCATGATCCCCATCTGCCTGTTATTTTATTACTCCATTTCAGTTCAAGTAATAATATGGAAAGCAGTTAATTGGCTGTTGCAAAGCCCCTTTCTCTCTCTGTCTCTCGCTCTTGCTTTCACTCTTGCTCTCTCTGTCTCTACCTCTCTCTCTCTCTACCCCTTTCTCTATCGCTCTCTCTCTCTCTCTCTCTCTCTCTCTCTCTCTCTCTCTCCGTCCCTCCCTCCCTCCTTGGGGTATGTAGTGGTGTTAAGGCTCTATTTTGGAGCCATAGGCTGCGGGGACACAGACAGCCAGGGACAGAGGCTACACCAGGCCACGTGGACCGCGGACGGATCTGCCACCACTGATATGGGACACTAATCCTCTCTTTAGCATTAGCCTGTATTAGCCCACATCTGTCTGCACTGCGAGCAGAGACGGAGAGAGAGAGACACACACACACACACACACACACACACACAGACTGAAGGAGAGCGAGAGAGAGGAATACAAGTTTATTTTTATCTGTCTGGGTCGCATTTTGCTTCCACATTTTTTTTCTCTTGTTAGCTGAGCCTTTCCTTCACCCTATGTTGTATTTATCTCCTCCATTTCCCTCCACATCTCTCCTTCTTTCCTCCGTTAGCGCTCTCTCTCTCTCTCTCTCTCTCTCTCTCTCTCTCTCTCGCCCTCGCTCTCTTTCTCACCTTGTCTCTCTATCTTTCTCGCTTTCCCGCCTGGGCTCTTTCTTTCCGCCCGTGTGTCATCGCTGAAAACTGTACGGAGACAGCGCAAGAGCTCTTCTGAGGGCGGCCGCTCCCATTGGCTGGCTGGCACTCCACCTCCAACCCCTGATTGGCCGCAGGCCTCGGTGTAGGACTCAATCAGCTGGGCGTAAGCGTATGTAGGTCAATGTGTAGCGATGTGAGTGCTGTTGCACTCTCTCGCTCTCGCTCTCGCTCTCCTCTCTCACCCCCCCCCCCCCCCCCCCCCCATTCACCCTCCCTCCCCCCCTCCCTCCCTCCCCCTCCTCCTTCTCCTCCAACACCACATTGGTTTGTGAACTGAGGCTGTTGTGTTAATTGGCAGCATTCCAAGTTTCTAAAACCCGGAGAGACCAAGGCAAGAGATGAAAGGGGGAGGGGGGGGGGGGGTGTTAGGGAGGAAGGGGGGGGGGGGGGTGAAAGGAAGGGAGGAGGAGGAGGAGGAGGAGGAGGAGGAGGAGGAGGAGGAGGAGGAGGAGGAGGAGGAGGAGGAGGTGTGTAGGTTGGGGGGAAAGGAATGATCTCGCTCTGTGTTTGCCCTGTTGCACTTGCCAATGCAATAGTACAGTGTGTTAGTATGTCAGGGAGACGCGCTGGGCAAATAGACGGCTCCTCTCAACAACAAAGACGATAATGAGCAAACGGAGCAGTTTCTGTTTTGTTATCGGTGCATTGTCTCTCTGTTTGGATGAGATAAAGGGCTGAGATGTGAAACTTTAGAAAATACAACAAGGTGCTATGACCTCACCTGCCATCGTCATCAACTCGCTGGCCATCACGCTGTCTTGGGATGACTTTGAATTTGTTTAATCTGCTCTCAGTAATGGTGGTCTCTCAACGTGTGTGTGTGTGTGTGTGTGTGTGTGTGTGTGTGTGTGTGTGTGTGTGTGTGTGTGTGTGTGTGTGTGTGTGTGTGTGTGTGTGTGTGTGTGTGATTGTGTGTGTGTGTGTGTGTGTGTGTTGCCTATAAATGCTGCACTCCGCTTTAAATCAGTGAATAATTCAAGCTAACCTAAATAACTCTCCTACTACTACTACTGCTGCTGCTCCAGCACCCACGGTACCCTGAGGTGCTCTTGCACAAACACACGCACGCGCACACACACACACACACACACACACACACACACACACACACACACACACACACACACATGCACACAGTGATAGTCTAACCCAGGCAAGCAGACTGTTAAAAGCAGACAAAATAAAGTCTAGTAGTGTTCACTTTACTAGCCCACCCCCCCACCAGCCATGTCTGTCTGCATGCTAAACATTAAAAGTCCCCTGCAGCAGATTGTCTACTCTCACGTCTGCCTCTTGTGTGTCTCATTTATCCCCCTTCTGCCCTTTTTAGGTTTTTAAAATGCATACAAAATTACAGATAGTGTTTATTACTGTCAGATTCTCTATGCCCTTCCCACACACACACACATGCACCACCCTCGCTATCTCCGTCCCCCCCGCTCCACCTCTTCTCCACCAGCTCCATCTTCATAAGTTTTGCATCAAAGCTGATTCTGTATTATTTAGTAGGTCAGGCCAGAGTGGGTAAATCCCAGTCTGCTCTCTCTCAGCCTTCTTGGCAACCAGGCAGCTGGCCTTTGGCTTCGGGTCACGGGGGATAAAGAGAGAGAAACTTAAAAAACAAAAAAAATGAATCAGGGTCTGTCAGGCGTTGTCTCATGTCTGCGAAGAGGGAGGTGAAGATATAGCGGCGAGGACATAGCCAGTAGTGGCGCCTGTGTATATCCCCCAATGGTGGCAATCATCACCAGGGTTTTTCCTGGCTCAAAATAAGGCGGAGGTGGTACCATTCACGCGCAAATTCTTCCAATTATTGAATGATTCAATTATCACATTAAAGGTGCCATGTTCAACATTAAATTAAATACAACATAAAAGCTAATGTGTTAATTTACACAGTTAACAAAGAGCAAAGTTAACAAGCTATTGTTTTAATTTACTCCTACTTTTCATTTTATATAATCTCTCTCTCTCTCTCTCTCTGTCTCTCTCTGTCTCTGTCTGTCTCTCTCTACGGCAAATGGAGAAATATATGTGTCTGACTAATGCCTCGAACGCAATCAGTAAATAGAGGTGATCATAGTAATGACATGGCAAAATTACCTTATTACAGTATATAGATACAGCACATATCTATATATTTTACCGTATGTTTTGACTTATGAGTTAACGGAGCGATGGCCAGCTGACGTGAGGTTGAGGAAATGATGTCCATTAGTCTAGAGAGCGGTGATTAAACTAATTACGATACAGCGCCACCACATCGGCGTAATGCCGCAATTGCAGTTACAAATGACAGAAATCCACCGCGAGTACAACGCTTGTAAATAGTGTTAGCAGAGTTTTGTTGAGAGCTGGAGGCGGCACGAAATTTGACGGAGGCGGCCGCCTCGTAATTCTCTATGCAGGAAAAACCACAAAACCACCACAAAACGTGCAAGTAAACACTCCTGCCCTGCCCATAACCAAGGCAAGGCACTACAACTGGAGTTGGTTCCCGGGCGCTACTCTGTGTGGCAGGCAGTCCACTGCTCCTAGCTCCCAGCATAGGATGGGTTTAATGCAGAGGATGACTTTTCATATGGGGATTAATAAAGTACATCAAATATGAAATAGAGATTATCATTCTCTTTTCCATTAATTGGTTGGTTGTTAATGTAAACAATACATTTGCTTGCTATGTCTGACACACAGCTCAAAATAACAGCAGTATTCATTCCATTATATCAAACGCATGCTGCAAATAATTGGCGAATCTAATATTTACACATGGTATTTACGGCGACATTGTAGGTCACTGGGCTAATATTCTTCTTTCTCTTGTCTTGTAACTGACCGACCTCTCGTTGGATTTCGCACCTCTCACTTCCTCGTCGAGATGTGAAGTTGTGGCTTTAAACTTTAAAATTAGTGTGTGTGTGTGTGTGTGTGTATGTGTCAATGTCACTTGGCATTTTTAAGTAAAGCTTAAAACAAGTCCATCAAAGGCCTTTGAACACTGAGATATTGTCACTGTGGGTGCTATATATTCATTAACGGCGCTGCCTCAGCCTCGTGAGTGTGACTTGAAACACTGTGTTTTCCTGGTCATGTGGGAACTCACTCTCTTACAATGAGGCCCGTTGAGCTGCTAAGCTCTGTCAGCGCTTTCTCTCTTGCTCTCGCTCTCTCTCTCGTTCTCTCTCTCATTCGCTCTCTCTCTCTTTCTTTCTCTCTCTCTCATTCTCATTCTCTCTGCCTGCTTTACGAGCCCTTCGAACACAAGCTCTGAGAGATCACCGGACACACCTCTTGCAGAAGCCCTGGGCCCCTTGGCTGTGTGTGTGTGTGTGTGTGTGTGTGTGTGTGTGTGTGTGTGTGTGTGTGTGTGTGTGTGTGTGTGTGTGTGTGTGTGTGTGTGTGTGTGTGTGTGTGTGTGTGTGTGTGTGTGTGTGTGTGTACGGGAATGTTTCTATCTGCAAATTGGACGTTCGTATTTGAGGAAAGTCGTCAAACTACAGAGTGGAAATCCCACTTTGTGTTACTTTGTCGGGAAGAATCAGAAAAACAGAGGACAAGGGATAGGGTGGGGGGGGGGGGGGGGGTGGAAACTGGAGAAGGGCAAAACAGAGGGGAAGATTGAGTGAAATTTTCTTTACAAAGAGAGAGGGGGAGAGAGCAGAAAGAGACTGGCCAGCAGCCAGCTAGTGCCACCATGCTGTTTTTGTGAGCGGGGTTGACTTAGAAAAGACCTTTCTCACACACACACACACACACACACACACACACACACACACACACAGCTAGCTCATGGAGCAGGAAGTAAAAGGCTGCAGAAGACCGGCGACCATCACGCTGAATTATTTTTCCCATACAGACGGGAATTTGACACAAATCTCCAAGTTGGGCTATTCTGGGAAGACACGCATGAGAGGGAGGGAGCAAAGAGAAGTAGGTGGGAGTGAGTGGAGGTGGTGCTGGTCGAGCAGAGGGGGGGGAGGACTTCTGCCAAAGGAGAAGAATTCAAAAGCAAAGGAAAGAATCAGTGCTCTCTTTCTCTCTTTCTCACTCTCTTTGTCTCTGTCTGTCTCCGTTTTGTCTCCTCTCTCTCTCTCTGTCTCTGTCTCTCTTCCTCTCTGTCTCTCTGTCTCTCTCACACAAAACTCAAATTTAGATGATCGCCAAACCCCCCCCCCCCCTCCCAAAAAAAACCAAAACAGACTTTGTGCTACACAGTACACAGTACAGCAGACACACACACGCACACACACACAACACACATGCCGTCTTGTGCCCAGACATGGTCACATGCCACAGGCGTGAGGGCTAGTGCTGGTTCTCTCGGCCGGGTTCACAGGAAGTACAGTGATGTCACCGGGGTTAGCGGCTAGTAAACCTGGCTATTTTCCTCATCCGAGGTGAAGCATGCTTATTATGTTTGTGGTCCATGTCCATGCAATACACAATAAACAAACCCAGCCTATCAGGCTCATTCAAAG
>JAOPHQ010005331.1:0-17568 GCA_030340625.1 Merluccius polli
CAATACTCTCTCTCTCTCTCTCTCTCTCTCTCTCATCCTCTCTCTCTCTCTCTCCTCCCTCTCTCACTCTCCTCTCTCTCCTCTCTCTCTCTCTCTCTATCATGTATACCTGTCCTCCCCTAACTCCCTGCATTTCGTCTTCCTAGCCACCTTTCTGTAAAGAGCTGTTATTTGGTAGTTACTCCTTTCCTGAACCTCTCTCTCTCTCTCTCTCTCTCTCTCTCTCTCTCTCTCTCTCTCTCTCACTTCTCTCTCTGCACGCACATGACTGTGAGGCATGCCAACACACATCCCCAGGGCTGGCGGGGTGTTTGGGGTGTGAGACGAGGCTCACGGGGGAGATAGTGGTCACCCGATCTACTGCAGGAAATGAGAAGGGACATTTCAATCAGACGCCAGGAGGATGAGTTAGATAGGGTGATGTATTTCTCCCCGTTTTTACTTCCTGCCTGCCTGCCTTCCTTCCTTATTCCTACCTTCCTTCATCCCTTCCTCCCTTTCATCCATCCTTCATTCCTTCCCTCCTTCCGGGTACTCTTTTCTCATATTGCTGATATTCAGGGGGGGGGGGGGGGAAATATATATACTCCTTTGGCATTTTCTTTTCAGCGTGATTTTATTGAATACAAAGTTCAAAAGAGAGGTACACATCAACGTCGAAGTGGGTGATTTTACAACTTATTCCCGTGACTTGAAAGAGTGCGGCATCGATTTCACCTCAGGTGATGATGTATGAGGGATCCATTAAAAATCGTACCCCCGGCTTGGCCATCAGCTTTGTGAAGCAAGGTGTGGGCTGATATTTGTATTATCAACAAACTCCCACCAATGTAGATTCAGGGGGGGCTTCCAGCGGCACTCACACCCACATACACACAGCTGCCTGCCTGCACCTTCCCCAAACACAATTCAAGTGGAGGACTTCACTGGAAATGTGTGACTATATGTCCCTCATCCATTTTCTTCCTCCGCACACAGTGCAGACACACACAGTGCACACACACATACGCACACAGAACACATTTAATCAAACCAGAGGGATCTGTTATATTGGATCCACCCCGACCATGCGAAAAACGACTCGCAGGACAAAAGACGCGAGCGCCCATCCGTGCGAGATAAAAAGACGCAAGCTCCCATCCGCGCAAGATAAAAAAGACGCAAGATGAAATGCCCACGAAGGCAACGGCAAAGCCTGCCAGTTTCACCAGATAGAAGCGCTTCGCTGGAAGCGAAGGAAATCAGTCATGATAGCACCAATGTGAAATAGAACTGTGTCTGTGTCTGTATATATATTATACACAATATTTTAAAGCGGCAATCTAGAAGATTTCCATTTTGTTCTCTTTGGGGACACCTATGGCGATGAGCGGTAATTGCAGGTGTGTTTTTGGACCTCACTTCCATGGTGAGGTGTGACGCCAGTTGGCAGTTTCTTTTTCTTTGGATTTGCACTTGTTTTTGATGTTTCATCATCTGTAGTCATCAATCTTTTCTTTGTTTGTTGTTCGGCCCGAAGATAGGAACCGCTTACTCGCAACGCTGGCAGAGACCGGAACAAAGAGTGTATGCTTCACACACAGTAGCTCCGTCTGCCCTCTCTGGTGGAACTACTACTGCTGAGTAATAGTCACTACCAGTGCAATGCTTAGGATTTTTTGTGGGAAAATATAAAATGTATGACTCAGTGCTGTTATTACGGAGTCGATTTGAACTGTATTTCCTTTCTATTGCCATAATGGCCTGTTTCTGGACAATTCATACGAACCAGCAGGCGGCACATTGCCAAACAGAATTGTGTTTGTATCTACTGCATTGTCAACAACTTTAGAGTGAAAGAAAAGCAATTTTTTTGTGACTGATTTCTCCCATTGACTGACTCATAGACTATGTCATCAGCCATCTGATGATATATTTTCTCCTGTGGTCTCTTCCTGTTTTCCACTAAAATATCACCTCTGCACTAACCCTAACCCTTTAGGGATTAGGGTTAGGGTTTCCAATTAGGGTTAGGGTTTCATATTAGTGTTAGGGTTTCATATTTGGGTTAGGGTTTCATATTAGGGTTAGGGTTAGAGTTAGGTTATGGGACTAACTGATTCCGGTAGGGTTAGAGGTTAGGGCTAATAACCAAGATGAGCCCTTCTTGAATAACTTTCGTTCTGATGGTCGTAGAGACTTGTTAGTTGGCTCCATCCCCACTAATTCGGCGACGCCCGTTCCAATGGAACCAAACACGATGTGTCTACGTCAACCGGAAGTACCAGAAACCACTACCACTCCATACCCGAAGGTCGCAATGACTCAGGACCAAGACTGGCGTGTTCAGCGTCCCCACAAACCATCTGACGGACGTTGGTTCTTGTCTTTACGACATTCTGAAAAAAATGTTATTAAAGAAAAACTACATCAGGCCTGAATCTGTGCTGCTGCTTTGGTGTTCGGGACAAAAGTGGCAAAGTTATTGCTTAATTTACATTCTTTCATTTTGGACCCCCCCCCCCAAACCACACACACACACCCTCTACCGTTGTCTATCTCGCTAAACAAATGTATGAACAACACACAAATAAAACCCCACTGTGGTGTTTAATGAAGATGCCACCATCATCATGATCGCCCCGACTGCGGAGAGACGAGCGTGGCAAACTCATTGCATCGCAAAACAACAACAAACGCGCCTCTAACAAACGCACCCATTCATCCAGCAGCAAGACAGACAGAGAGAGAGAGTGAGCAAGTGAGAGACTGAGAGGGAGCACAAACATTCACCGGCGTCCATATTTGTTCAGGGGACAAATATGGACACCGGGGAATGTTTGTTTGTGAATGTATTCTCTCACCCCCCCCCACCGCCCAAGGCCATTACAATGCTGATACGTGGCTGTAATTGATTGCGGCTACCCGAGCATGTAATAAGAGTGTGTCTTTGTTGTTTGTATACCTACAGAGCCGGTTAATAGATGACCTGCCGATACAAAAAAAACCCTTCGAAAGCAGAGCCGTGTTCAACAATGCCCGCCGGTCTACTTCTAGTGTTTCTCTCGGCGATGCAATGTCTAGCACGCTGCAACTCGTATTTCCGCCCATGTGTCCGTTCCCCTCTCAACTGTCTTTGGTTGTGAGAACTTGCCATTCTCTTATTCTCGCAACATTATCGTGAGACAAAATGGTTGTCTTTAACCAAGCCAGTGTCAAGTGTGGCAATTAGCCTGAGGCGCGACGTGTCGCCTGCCACGCGTACACACACAAAAACGCACAAAAATGCAACCCTCAAACACAGAGCCACGCAGCACTCCTTTACCTTCACACACACACACACACAGCCGCAACCTGCCCACACTGATGTCTGTAACCAACCTCCACCCCTCCATCTGTGATCTAAATGCATTCCTCCACTAGATAATGCTGCCACAGTTTTAACATAGCAACTAGGCCACAGAGGACTGCTGTAAAAGAGATAATGGAGAAGGCTCTCCCTCATGTTACCCATCTACAACTACTGAATGTGGATGGGAGAGAGAGAGAGAGAGAGAGAGAGAGAGAGAGACACACACACACACACACACACACACACACAAAGAAATCAGTCAAGTCAAGGCTAAATGTGTTACCATAGGGCTGAGTCATCTACAGCCAGGGCAAATGAGCTCTAATGCCTTTAAATTACATTTAATAAATAAGGGAGATTAACATTGTCTACACAAGCGAACACCACAGAACCGCAGAAACTGTCGGCAGAAATGGACAAAAGTTACAGCTGAATATTTCACCTCTCTGACCCGAGACGTACCTCAGCTGACATGGACGCCAGAACTGTAGCTCGATGTTGTGAAAGAAATCGTAACCTCTTAGGCTTATTTACTCTTGCTTGTCGGTTGACCTCCAACCGTTGCTATGACAACCCCAAGTTGTCTCCTCTCTCCTCCATAGACACAAAAAAGGGAATTGAACACCCCCCCCCCTCCCCGCCGCCCACTCCCAATGCCATAATTAAGCAGTATTACACTCGAGGGTGTGCTTTACCATCATCATCATCATCATCATCATCGTCATTATTGGCAGTTCTGTAAGCGTCACTGAAGTGCCAATAATGACGGTAAAGCACACCCTCGAGTGTAATGTTGCGGTGATACAACGGTTACCGACAAAATAAAAGATATTATCAAAATGTATTCATATTGTGGGGCAATTCGCTCTCAAAATATAAAACCTGGAAATACATGGGGTCTGAATAATATCTGGAAAACAATCAGACACACCGCTAGACTCCTACGTAATGAAACCTAGTTTACTGCTCCAGCAAGTGGGCCGACCCTTAGTAACGACTTTCTAGTCCGTGTTGAGTCAGCCAATGTTTTGCACTCGCTCTACTCCTATAGTGGCAGTTACAATGTTGCCATGTTACGATGTATAGTTTTAATCAATGGCGGAGCAATATTTATAGTGATGAGGCGGCACGGCTAGGTGTGCTGTCATGCCGACTTGAGCACGGTCTAAATGTCTAGTTGACCAATCAGATTGCTTGGTCGGAACTACCCGTTGTATAATAGCTAGTGCATCACTATTCATCATATTCACACACACACACACACACACACACACACACACACACACACCTCTCTACCCCCATGTCTAACAAATATATCTCATTGGTTTGTTATTGAGGGATATACCACAGGGGCACTGCCAGGCATTTTGGGCCCCATGAAAAGAGGGGGGGGGGGGGGGGGGGGGGTGTAAATTCACTTAAATTATTTAGGACCTACAACTATATGTGCAGCGTTGTCATGGTTACACCAAGTGTTACAGCATGCTTCTTATGTGTGTCAAGTAACTGTCTTTTTGTTACTGTGGTATTGAAATTTGAAATATTTTTTACAGCCATCGTTATATATATGCG
The DNA here is from genome assembly GCA_030340625.1 of Merluccius polli. Classification (NCBI taxonomy): domain Eukaryota; kingdom Metazoa; phylum Chordata; class Actinopteri; order Gadiformes; family Merlucciidae; genus Merluccius; species Merluccius polli. Next base: position 4,904 of record JAOPHQ010005331.1, read on the forward strand.
TGCCTCATCTTATCGAGTAAACACAGCAAGGACCATTATTAACAATAAAAAGTGTAATAAACAGTTTTATTAAAGGACAGTAAAGGTCTCACAGTTCTCAAACAGTTACAACAGCATCACACATATAGTTATTGTTCCAAGTCAAAGTCAAATTAATCAAACAAATCCATCAAACTATCAAAGTCTGTTTTTTTTTGCCATTGTTAGTTATGTATAACGCATTTATTCACCACAACAAAGAGCCATAATTACGTTCCCTGATCTCTGATCCATATAAGGTCATGGCCACAAATGGATGTTCGGACGTGCATCATGTTTAGCAACTGCATAGTAACAGGCATTTGATAGGCTGTGAAACACCTTTATTCATTATATTTATTCTACATTACGAATTATACGTTCATAGGCATTCGTTTAATTCATCGGAATTGAAACAGCAAAAAAATAGACAGCAGAAAAACATAATATGAGTTGCGTGTCTGTGTGAGGGTTGTGTGCGTCAAACAGACGGCCCTAAAAAAAAAAACTAATTCTAATATTAATACTTGGCCAAACTTGAGACCCGTGGTATAAGACATATAGTAAACACATGATTCTGCTGCAGAGAAAAACAGCTGCTCCAGCTCCAAGAGGGCAAACAGCCGACATCAGGTTCCCAGCGTCTGGTCCACAACCAGCTCATAATCCTCCCAGTCAACAATCAGAGCTGGGCAAGATTGAAAACAGCGAGGATCTGCACTTGGATTTACATTCCAATCATGTGAAACCCCAGTCAGAAAATGAATTCATTTTCACCATCCCTAAGCACAAACACACACACACACACACACACACACAAGGCAAGGACAGGCAGGATTATACACCAACACAAACAGACATGCGATCTGCATTTGAATAGGAGCTAGAGGTGCACAACAAACACACATACACATACACACAAACGCATATTCATGCATACTCAAAGACATGATACACACATACGCAGACACATACACCCCCATGCACCTGAAATAGACATGGCAAGATCATTCAGGCTTATGCATAAAAAACACACACACACATAAACGCACACACACACACATGCACACACTGACTTAAGTATGCATACAACATACTCAAAAGACACAAAATGCACACCCATGCACATATGCACACCTGAAACACATAGCGCAAGGACACCTACTCAAAACACACACACACACACACACACACATGCACATACTCTCACACACACACACCCACGCACACACACCTCCCTGTCCCAGTCGTTGTTGACAGAGCAGCAGTGTGCCGGGAACAGCACCTACTAGCAGATGGCAACTTTTATTCCCTGAGTCTGACCTTCTCTTCTCTCTCTCTCGTCTCTCATCTTCTATTACCCCGCTTGCAGAGAGAGAGAACAAAATAAAATAAAAAAACGCCTAGCTTGCAGTATTATCTCTTGCCTGCCCATCTCCCTCCTCCTCCTCCTCCTCGCCCACCTCCTCCTCCCCTCCCTGTGTAGGGCTTACTGAAAACATGTCGGGCGATAAGGGAGCGTTTAAAATAAGCGGGCTGGACTCGCCTGGCGCTGATGTCCCTGGTGCACACAGCTGCGACTTGACCTTGTCTGAAGAGACACGTCTACAATGGTGTGTGTGTGTGTGTGTGTGTTTCTTTTCCCTTCCTTCCTCTTGTAGCAGAATCATGTACAGCTTCTACTTATTTAAAAGGGATGCACAAAAGAGAGAAGAAGTTTTTGTGGCTCTATGGCTCAATGGGGTGGGAAAAAGACTGAGACTGAGACCGAAACATTTGGTCTACTGAAGACTGAGTCTGTGAGACTACAGCATTGGGTCTACTGAAGACTGAGTCTGTGAGACTACAGCATTGGGTCTACTGAAGACCGAGTCTGTGAGACTACAGCATTGGGTCTACTGAAGACCGAGTCTGTGAGACTACAGCATTGGGTCTACTGAAGACTGAGTCTGTGAGACTACAGCATTCGGTCTACTGAAGACCGAGTCTGTGAGGCCGGGCTGAGCTGCATTGGAAGGAGAAGAGCTTACTCAATTCAACAGAAACAAATTAAAAATGCTAATCATCAATCAAAACCAAAAAACAATGGGATTATGGTTATATTTCCCCCACATCCATACATTTTCTGTCATGTCTCTTAACTGTTATACTGTTAAGAAATTAATTAATTTACAGTAAAAAAAAGAAAGAAACTGCCATAGACACATTTTAAAAAAGTTTTAAAAAAAAGATGCAGAAAAGGGTCACAGGGGACGCTGGTATCCATCTTCGCAGGCAGGCTCAAATCGCCAGCAGGGTCAGACAGGAAGGGGCGACAGACAGACGGGCAGACGGGCAGAGGTAGACAGACCTGGTCCGCTGGCTGCAACACAAGACACGAGCGGGGTTTGAGAGGCTGGTCCCATGTCCTGTGTTGCAGCCACCGGCCCGGGCCAACCGAGATGTGGGTGTGGAGGTGGGAGGCAGGGGGTCACCTCCAGAACCCCCGCCCCCTGTAGGAACAGCAGGTCCACTGTAGAGAGGGAGACAGGGGGGGGAGGAGAATGGCGGGGGGGAGGTGAGGGTGGGAGGGGAGGCGGAGAGGGGGAGAGGGGAGAGATAACGTTAATTACAATTGATTCTGTGTGGTGGGACGTAGAGGGAGAGGAAGCAGATGTGCAGAATGATGAGTGTGGGAGAGAGGCATGGGAGAGAGAGAGAGAGAGAGAGAGAGAGAGAGAGAGAATATTGAGAACAGGGATAGAGAGAGCAAGAGATAGAAAGAGTGCTGAGAATAGCAGAGAGAGAGAGGGGGGAGAGAGAGAGAGGAGAGAGAGAGAGAGAGAGAGAGAGAGAGGGGAGAGGAAGAGGGATATAGAGAGACAGGGAGAGAGAGAGAGAGATAGAAAGAGAGTATTGACAACAGGGATAGAGAGAGCAAGAGATAGAAAGAGTGCTGAGAATAGCAGAGAGAGAGAGGGGGGAGAGAGAGAGAGAGAGAGGGGGGGAGAGAGTGTTGAGAACAGAGGAAAGAGAGAATGGGCATCATGAAAACTAAACCAGGAGCGAGGTCAAGACAGGACAGTTGGGGTAATAAACGATGAGATGGATTTGAGTGCAGAGCAACTCCCCCACTCCGCCCGCCCACACACACACACACACACACTCACACTCATCACAGTCCTAGCCAATGAAAAACACTCTGTCTCTCACTTTGTTTTTTGTTTTTTTTACCTCCACCTTGTCACGAATCAGGATCCGTCTCACCCCCCCACACACACACACACACAGATAGCCACACAGGAAATAAAAAGAAAAAAGTTCCTTTGGCCCAAATTGCCTGACGAGAAGGTTAATGACTACCAGCGTCGCTACATCACCACCGGGGAAGAAAACAGAGCTGTCGGCGGCGTCCTCCTGGTAGACCGGCGGTCACGTGACAGAATCGGAGCGTGTCATTGGACGTCGGCGTAATTGCGGCGATGATTTTTATCGCCCGATCTGCCCGGGATATAACGAGTCCGCCGCGTCGCGGGAGATTTGACTCATGGGCTGCCCTGCATTTTTTTTAGCGGTTTTATAGCCACGTTTTCCATCGCACGCCTCGCTTTCCCCGACGCTCGCTCACATTCACGCGGCGTCGGACCGCGCGAGAGGACAAACGGCCGTTTAGTGACGCCGGGAGAAGCTGAGAATTGAACCGGCGACCTTTCCGATTGCCAGACGACAAGCTCCCATGCCTCCTGAGTTACTGCACCAACATGGCGGGAGAAGGAAAAAGCTATTTATAACAGCGGTGGTAATAGTGTTTATGCTCTTCGTCGCTCTCGTAACGGAGTCTCTTTGCCAAAGAGGAATAGATGCAATGCATTTCCAAACACGTCTCTCTCTCTCTCTCTCTCTCTCTCTCTCTCTCTGTCTCTCCCTCATGACCTCCTTCATGTATGGCACATGAAAGACGTGATCAAAAATGCAATGGCTTCAAAGACACACAAAGACGCATACAGGAAAAACCAATCAACGACAACAACAAACAACAACAACAACAAATACAGCCCTGTGACATTTAGCTCCCATCTATTTGCTTTCGGCCCGCCTCGCTTCCCTCCCAATAATTACGAAGTCATCGGGACGCATCCGTCAGCCGATAAAGTTCCCTCACCGCATTCCTCGGAAAAACGCGCCGCTTGTCTTTTGCGTCGGCGGAGGAGGAAAAGCGAAAGCGAGGCCTTCGTTTCTCTCCAGGAAAACGACCTAGATCTAAATCTACAGAGACGTGACGTGAAGACACAGGCTGAAGACCTGAAGGACAAATGAAGGAAAAGCGAACATGAGAGATTCGGTGCGAGATGAATTCCAAAAAACGGAGCGGGTCTAAAGCCGTTTTAAACGGGTCACGACGGCGGACTTCATAGAAACCAAACATCAAATACAATTCCATAGACGCATTTTACGAAGGGCTGAAAGAATGAGATTGCTCAACGGGAATGATTCTTTTGAAGCGGTCTTTTGGGGTTTAATGGCTGATCGCTACATACAGCTTGCCCATTAAGGAATTACAGAGCTCAGGCTCCCCTTTTGAAGTTCAGATGTTTGAACGTGTTTCCGGAAAAAGAGAGGGGTCGGTCGGATTTTGAAGATCGACGATAAAAAAAAAGAATCGAGGGCCGGCTAAACGCCCCGCACTGACTCGGCTCGCCGCCCGAAAGCACAACGCGGCGGATTATACGTTTAATCGCCCCGCGTGAATTGCAATTTTTGCTGTGATTACTTTTGTAATCACAACAAATGAGATCGCACAAGAGAAATACTCTCGGCAGAGAGGTGGTGTGGCGCCTAATGAATAGGGACTTTTACAATGGAGCTATTGATGTTGAGTAATAACTGCCCACTTATTCCCCGCGATCAGAGCAATGATTAAACCCGGCACTGTGGGGGGGGGGGGGGGGTTAGGGGGGGGGGGGGGATACGTGCCCCGCATCCCTCGGGCGGCACAAACTCACCGACACCCGAAATAACATCGCACCGAGAATAAACTAGACCACGCCACAGCGCACCACGCAGGCACAGAACAATGGGGGGAATTGTGAACAGGATGCAACAATAGTGGCTGGTGTGTGATGTGTGTGATGTGTGTGATGTGTGTGTGTGTGTGTGTGTGTGTGCGTAAAACGCTTGGGTTTTTTCATCGGTAAGGGAAGGCCTGTGGAGGGAAGGACAGCAGATCCAAAATGGATTCTTGTGTAAAAGAAGTCCATAAAAAAAGTTTGCCGCTGCTGCGGTTTGACATTTAAACAATGTCCCCCCATTACAGACTCCCTGCCCATGCAGGTTTACATAGAGCCCATGGCGAGTCTCCACACTCTCTCTCTCTCTCTCTCTCTCTCTCTCTCTCTCTCTCTTTCCCCCCCCTACCCCTCTCTCTCTCTCTCTCTCTCTCCTCTCTCTCTCTCCACCTCTCTCTCTCTCTGTCCCTCCCTGGCCTCACCTTCGTCTGTATACCATTAATAACGCGGGGGGAGCTTGCACATCGATGCCTGGGAGGTGTGAGACAGGGGGGGGGGGGGGGGGGGGGAAAGAAACCCCTTAGACCTCGGTCATGGTCAGGGTTGCTACGCAGGATTCGACGTGAGTCACGGGGAAAAAAAAATCGATTTTGACCTCATGAAAATCATTGATTTGAAATAATCTCTAGTGTCCTTGTTGCTACCGGCGGTAATAACCCTGAAAGGCTTGCTTCTCCTCATGACGCAGCATACAGTATATAGGCCCTGGAGAGGGGGGGGGGTGCTGCTAATGTTTTACATTAGGAGCAAATACCGCCAGGCACATCATGAATCAGGATCATTCGAAATAACGATACCGGGTGTGTGTATGTCTGTGTGTGTGTGTGTGTGTGTGTGTGTGTGTGTGTGTGTGTGTGTGTGTGTGCATGGACATCCGCATGCAAGTGTATGAAAGTGCGTTTGTGTGTAAGTGGGTGCAGCAGCAGCAGCAGCAGCAGGCTGGCTTGTTGGGCATCCATCCACGAGGTTTGTTGGTTGGTTGGGACCGGGACCGGGACCGGGACTATCAAAGAGCCAGTTATCTTCACAAGACCACAGGGCCTCAACAACGCCTCCCATGGCTACAACAACAACAACAACAACGACAACAACAACAGCGTTCAAACTATCATTAAGGTAATGCAACGCAACACAAAACGACGAGCGGTGAGCGGCGGCGGCGGACCGGGTTGAATCATCACCGCGCGGCGTAACAACCCTGAGCTGCAGTCATCTTTTTTAATGTGTTTTTTTATGCGCTTTTAAGTGGCGCGCGCACCACCTTCCGGACCATAAAACACGGACGGGAAACCGACGGCCGGGGGAATGGACTAGACTATACCGGAGGATACACACACACACACACACACTATTATACCGCATACGATTTATTTTGTTCATATACTGAGATTTAGGAGGGCTGTTATGACACTATATACACATAATAATAACACTACAAATTTCATCCGATCCAACGACGTCGTCCGTGTCGCACTTCTTCAACGCCTTTACTAACCTCTCGAAGTTCGGATATGAAGGGGAAGAAAAGGATAATGTTTCCAATGTCACCTTCTCTACGACGCTATTCCTCTCCGTGTCGCTCTCTCTCTCTCTCTCTCTCTCTCTCTCTCTCTCTCTCCCCTCTCGGCCTCTCTCGGGGTGTTTTTGTTGTATCTGAAAGAGCTAACTGTTCTCCGGTTCTGGATGCTGGGCCAGTCGTCATCCGAACAAACGGGGTTTATAAAGAGCGGCCATCTTTGTTTTTTTCATCATGAACCTGAATACACGGGCCCGGAATCTGAAACTTTTTCCCTGATCCCACGATCCTGAGCTGCTTCGGCGTCATTAAAGGCAACCGTTGATGCGCTGACCGATGAGCAAACCTTCGGAGATTAACGCTAATCAAGTGTGTTATATGTGTTATTAGGTGTTGTTATATAAGTTTTGTTATACGTGATGTAAAGGTCTGACACTAAAACACTTTCTATCATTCCACTTCCTACACCGACGTATCCTCCGGTCCCCAAGCGGATTCGATAATTAAGCTTATTATCGGGCGGCATCGGCAAATTCGACGACCGGAAACCGGCGGGTTCGACGGAGATCGAGGGGAAAAAAACATCTGGAGACTTAGGCCAAGTCCACACGTACCAAAACGATCTTTTTTCCCCCCGTTTTCCCTGGCATCGTATCAAGAACATTTGCGTCCAAACGGATCCATCTCGATACGACTCAACGCGCTACTTCATATTCCAGGCGTATAGGTGGCGCCGTTTCAGTTTTAGAAATTCACCGAAAACGGAGAGGAAGAGGCGGAGCATGCGCATAAAGTAAATAAATGTAAAATGTGTCTTATGTGGTTGTCCATCAGCCTGTTTTTGCTCAGCCTGGTGGCACAGGAGCAGAATATTTTGCGATAGTAACCCTAATAGGCACAATATCTTCTCCAGCAGGAACACGAGCACGTCGTCTGCCGTTGTTGTTGTTATGTGACGTCGTCACGGGTTACAAGAGGTTTCGCTCGAGGGGGTGTGGCGATGACGTCATCGAAACGCGAAAGTATGCGTATTGGCCGTCCGAACGAACACTCAAGGGCTTCGTTTGTGAATTTGTTCACCCTGGGACCAGGTTTCAGAAAAGTTTGTTTGCAAGCAATGCGTTTACGGGATTCGTTTGGACCATCGGCCAAAACGATGCAAAACATCTGCGTTTAAAACCAAAAAGCGTCTCTGTGTGGATGGCCCCTTAGCAGGAAGGCGAAAATTGCGATTGACGGGCATTCGCCACGCGGCCGTTGTGATGCGAACTAAGCGTGGTTCCGGTCCCCCCCCCCCCCAGCAGAACGTGGGCTAGAAGAAACGCAGGGACAATGCGGGACGGCTTACCTAACCAGGTCAAAGAAGCGACCTCAATTTGGTTTCCCTCGCAAATGTAACGCCCTTCAATGGGAAAGGGCGGCGAGGGAATTCTTTGCAGGAAGAAATAGTCCTCCGACGAACGCCGTCTTCCCGAACTCCCGGGAGGACCGGCCTAACGGGGAACACTACATTGCATGGGGGGGAGAGACGGTCGTAAACACCCAATCTCGGTATTCACATCGGAGGGTCTCCTTCGTTCTTTTACGAATGGCGTTTTAACGGCCGCCCTGCGATTTACGGACATGAGGGCAACGCGGCGGCGGCGGCGTGTCGTGTCATCGCGTCGAATGCGGCCCTCGAAATAAAGAGATGACCTTTGAGACAAATCAGACGAGGAATGTTTCGGGAGGCGGTGACCTTGGCGTCCTCCCCCCCCCGTCCCCCCGCCTCCTCCGCCTCAGACTGCTCATCCTGGGGTTGGGGATTCAGAGAGGAGGAGGAGGAGGAGGAGGAGGAGGAGGAGGGGGGAGAGGGGGGGGGGGGGGGGGGGAGAAGGGTGCTGATGGATGCCAGAAAAGCGCATGCAGTGCTAGAGGAGTCGTCCCTCTCTAAATGATGCATTAAGAGAGAGGGGGAGAGAGAGAGGGGGAGAGAGAGAGAGAGAGAGAGAGAGAGGAGAGAGAGAGAGAGGGAGAAGGGAGCGAGAGAGAGGGAGAGAGAGAGAGAGAGAGAGAGAGAGAGGGAGATAACAAATACAATGAAGGATAGAGATGGGGAGATAGGGTGCCAGATGAGAGACAGAGAGAGAGAGAGGGAGGGAGAGAGAGAGAGAGAGAGAGAGAGAGAGAGAGAGAGAGAGAGAGAGAGAGAGAGAGAGGAGAGAGAGAGAGAGAGGGCAGATAAACAAATACATTGATTGATAGAGACGGGGTGACAGCAAGGGAGTGAAAGACAGAGAGAGAGAGAGACAGGGAGAGAGAGAGACAGAGAGAGAGACAGAGAGAGAGAGAGAGAGAGAGAGAGAGAGAGAGAGAGAGACTCGATCAACATGAGCAATGTGTCTTCTGCAGGTAATCAGCGTGCAACTGCAAGTTCAAGAGCAAATCAATCAGTGCCCAGACGGCGCTTCTCCTCCTCCTCCTCCTCCTCCTGCAACGAGGAGCCGCTAATGAAAATAGACTGAGAGTCGACAGTTACTTCGCCTAAATCATCTTATTACACTAATTCCAGAAGATAAATACGGAGCCCTCGGCTGAGCTACTTTACAGCCAGACGTACGGCGATGCCAGAGAGCGGCGTTGGCGAACGGCTCGGGATAATAACCCTGGACAGATACAAATCAGCATATTCACGTCGGCGCGGCGCGCGCGGGGGGGGGGGGGGGGGGGGGGGGGGAGTGATTGAAGTGGCCCTTCAAGTTGTTATTGCTGCATGAGCTGTGAGATACCATGCCGCCTTGGATGAGTGATATCCGCCCCACACACACACACACTCACTCACTCACTCACTCAAACACACTCATATAAGCACACACACACACACACACACACACACACACACACACACAGAGCTATAGATCACCCACGACAGCCCAAATTTACATTCAAAGAGACATATATATATTCATAAACATATTAAAAGAAAGCAAACGCCCACACACACACACACACACACACACACTGTGTGTCGTTCCTCCAAGAGCTCCCTCAGCACTATCTAGAGTCGGTGTGGCGTTTCGGGCTCAGTGAACCCTCCCGGGCTTGGCTCTCCCCCGACAGATGCTGATGCGGACCTATGTGGGACGTCTCTTCCGCTCCCCCCCTGTAAGGACATCCACGCGCGGCCAGCCCAGGGAAAGAGCTGCCAAGTCACTCATCTGTTGCTCCACCACCGGCGCAATGCAGACAGAGGGGTTTGGGCTCTTTCCCAGCGCATCCCACACACAACTCTCTAGCCACAGGTTTCAGGCACCGTGGGGACGATTAATCTTTTTTATTTTTTTAATATCAGTTATTATTATTATATTATTGTGGCAAAAATGACAGAATCGTTTTTTACGCCCTGGGAAATACATTCTAGGGCCAATGGGCGATGGAAAATCATGAATGATGATGATGATGAAAACCAGTATGATAAAAAAAAAACAGTAGGCCTATACCACCACTGCAGATAAATTAAACGCATGCTCACATCGTTGGAATTGCTCCCATGGTCTTCATGCTTTCATATGCTGGTCTTAAATCTTACATTTTCAGTTTTTTTTTTAAATCTCAGCAGTCACATTCAACATTCAGACGATTTAAGATCACAGATGAATTATTATATATTATAACCACGGCTGATAGTATAGGAGCACGTGAGTTCATATCTTACCTTTCTTTCGCAACTTTGATTGACTTCATTCAGCAGCGGCTCAGCAATAAAAGACCACATAAGACCAGACATCAGACATCAGATCTCTTTTCTTGCGCCATGTCTTTTTCGTGATAAGCGTCTCTTACAGTGTGTGTGCATATCTTAATCTGATCAAGGAGCCCAATTAAATATAGTCTGACTTTGACAAATGCAGAGCAGCTCCGCTCTAACCTTGCTTTTATGAGCTAAACCTCTTGTAAAACCCGACCCATAGGAGTGGGAGGTGCAGGCAGTCCCGCGTCCATCCCGTCACTATGATGTAGCCCAACATTGCGTTTATTCCTCCCAGACTAATATCAGATATTAAGACTAATATTAGGCTCGCGACGTCCACGCTGCACCCAGCGAAACACAAAGTGGTATAATGCAAAGTGATCGTTGGTTATTCGATTCACACGTTAAATACTGGAAGGAAAAAAAAGAAAAAAAATAGCAGTTGCTTTTAAAAACGTGTATTTGTTTGAATTATAACCTATGCATAAATAACTTACCGCATCCTTAACACCGCGCGGCTCTGTGGATGGAGGGATGAGACGCGCGCGTTTTCCGCTCTTCACCACTTCATCGATTTCATCCCGCTCCGTTATAGGCAGTCGTATGATCACCCCCCCCCCCCCCCCCACGCACACACACACACACACACACACACACACACACACACACACACACACACACACATAATTACACCCACTGGATAAAGCCCCTCTAACTTGTCTCACGTCCTCCACGCGTCGACCTCATGTGTTTCACCGCAGGCTCCGCGGATGACACCCACTTTACCTGGCTGGAGCACCCTCTCACCCCCTCACCCTCTCACCCCTCTCTCACCCTCTCACCCTCCCCTCGTCTAGCAGCCCCGGACGGAACATGTTGCGCCCACTGCAGGGTTCACACCAACACCAACACTACCAACACCAACACCAACACCACCATCACCCATGTCCTCACACCCACTGGCAACGGCAGGTATGATGTCATCGTGTGATTGCACGCCATTTGGATTAGTTAGTTATATATATATATTTATATAATATTCTATTTCTATTTTATATTATTTTATTATATTTATTTTTGTGTGTTTTTGTAGGCTATTTATTATTTTATTTTATTATTAATAATAGCCTACTAATACTAATACTACTACTACTAATAATAATAATAATAATAATAATAATAATAATAATAATAATAATAATAATAATAATAATAATAAGATTGCGGCATGCCACCGTGTTTAACTATCCCCAGGAAGAAATTGTGTGTGTCACTTCTTTCAACATTTTAACTTCACGCTTCCAACTTTTTCCTCAGACTCCCACAATGCACCGGGGCCACCGGGGCACCGCGTCACTACTGCGCGACACGGCATGCCCTTAAGTTACGAGGTGGACGTTAAACGGCTGCTACAACGCGAAATCAGTGATATCTTCCCTCTTTGACCTAAGTGCGTCGTTTATGTCTTGTAGCCAGGCACAGGAGTGACTTTGTGACTTTTATTTTTTGAACGTGAACGTGTTTTTTTTGTGTGTTATTGTTACGATGACACCCTGGAGAATGGCGCACAGCAAGACGCCGAACGACGTCCTCTTCTTGGCGGAGGCGTCGCGGCTGTATGAAGACCAATGTCCGGAGCTGTCCCGCTTCCTGATGTAAGACACTGCTGTTCACGTCGCGGTGGTGACTTTGAATGCGGGGTGTGACTGTGAATGTGCTTCAATGCCGACGTGTAGACGCTAGGTGGAGGTGCTTGACCGTCGACCGATGATGACCAACTTGCTTTTCGGTTTCTCTCCCCCACCCATTTAATTGATTCGTACACGTGATCAGAATAACACACGGGATATAGGCCCACGTGACCCCACACTTAGTGACAGTCTAATCCTTTTAAGTCCACACAAAAAGAGACCCGTGTATGCCAACGTTTTCCTCAAATCTTCAATTCAAATGCCTCAATGCAAGGCACCAGGACGTTGTCACCCCCAATGTTTACAGCTAAAGACATGGGTTGCCTTTTTTTGTTTATCTTTCTCTCTGTTATACAACGGATGACTTGTGTCCTACTTGTCTGATGCAGCCATCAATCATCTTGCAACCTCCATGGCCATTTTTAATTGATCTGTGACATACACTGAATTAATGGATGAATTGGTCAAATAGATAGTTTAACGATTGAAAAACCCCCATTAGTGTGCAGCCCTGGTTTCGTGGGTGTGTCTTCAGTGTCAGTGAGGGATATGTTTGTTTACTAATGTACTCTGGGGTACATGTGCGAATCTGAGCTGTGTGTGTGAGCCTGTGTGTCATCTGGCTGTGAGTCACGACGCTCGAAAACCTATTTCCCTGCAGCAAG
>JAOPHQ010005332.1:0-17500 GCA_030340625.1 Merluccius polli
GAGGGAGAATTGGTAAACTCACAACAACAACAACAACAACCACAATTACACCCAAACAAAATGGAAGGAACGGCCCCAAGAACGCTTGGGGCCGACAGCGTGTTTGAGTTGAATTGTAACAGCTGAGTTGTGTCCGAGGCGTCTCATTTATTTGAGCAACCATGTATGAGGGGCCGCTAAGCCACAGTCTCATCATCCAGACTGACTCAAAGAGAGATTTATTTGAGTGGATATTTGGTGCACATATCTCTCATTTAATGTACAGGCTAACTCAACACAAAAATATGTGATCGTGATTTGAGGGGTCGATCCAAACTTTCTGAAGTGACCCGGCAGGTCACACGCTCCTCGCTGCCCTCCTCTCTCTCTCTCGTTCGGAGCGTAAAAATAGCTTGTTTCACCATTTAATTGAACTGAAGTGTAATCAATCGGACATGTGAGGAAGAAGGAGCGGCGATCGAATGTGACAGCCTCCCTCCGTACAGAGGGCAGAGGAGGGCAGGCGTGATATCTAATCTTCCTCGACCTCTGCTTTGTCTCCGTCTGATGGCACACAATGACAAGTGTGTGTGTGTGTGTGTGTGTGTGTGTGTACACACACACACACACACACACAAACAATCTAAAACATCTAATCACGTGGATATCCCATTGGCCTGACGTGGCATCGCATGGTTCATCTCCAAGCATAATAACTTCAATATGCACAAGGGTTTTGTCATTCAGTCCGTTCCCTGTGTGTCCATCACACAACTCGCACTTCACTCTGAGGGTCACTGCATATATTTATTTATTATTTATTTATACCATGGCCCGGGTGAATACTCGATTCTGAGTGGCTGGGGAGGTGTGAAAAGTCTAAAAGTTAATGCGTTGAGAGAAACGTTAATAACTACGTTTAGAAAGCTTCCACGTTGCCATGTTGTTACTAAGGTCATCTCTATTTACTGGAGTAATAAGGTAACGTTGCCATGTCGTTACTAAGATCGTCTCTATTTACTGGAGTAATATGGTAACATTGCCATGTCGTTACTAAGATCGTCTCTATTTACTGGAGTAATAAGGTAACGTTGCCATGTCGTTACTAAGATCGTCTCTATTTACTGGAGTAATAAGGTAACGTTGCCATGTTGTTACTAAGATCGCCTCTATTTACTGGAGTAATAAGGTAACGTTGCCATGTTGTTACTAAGATCGCCTCTATTTACTGGAGTAATAAGGTAACGTTGCCATGCGTTACTAAGATCGTCTCTATTTACTGGAGTAATAAGGTAACGTTACCATGTCGTTACTAAGATCGTCTCTATTTACTGGAGTAATAAGGTAACGTTACCATGCGTTACTAAGATCGTCTCTATTTACTGGAGTAATAAGGTAACGTTGCCATGCGTTACTAAGATCGTCTCTATTTACTGGAGTAATAAGGTAACGTTGCCATGTTGTTACTATGGTCGTCTCTATTTACTGGAGTAATAAGGTAATGTTGCCATGTCGTTACTAAGATCGTCTCTATTTACTGGAGTAATAAGGTAACGTTACCATGTTGTTACTAAGATCGTCTCTATTTACTGGAGTAATAAGGTAACGTTGCCATGTCGTTACTGAGATCGTCTCTATTTACTGGAGTAATAAGGTAACGTTACCATGTCGTTACTGAGATCGTCTCTATTTACTGGAGTAATAAGGTAACGTTGCCATGTCGTTACTAAGATCGTCTCTATTTACTGGAGTAATATGGTAACGTTGCCATGTCGTTACTAAGATCGTCTCTATTTACTGGAGTAATAAGGTAACGTTACCATGTCGTTACTGAGATCGTCTCTATTTACTGGAGTAATAAGGTAACGTTGCCATGTCGTTACTGAGATCGTCTCTATTTACTGGAGTAATAAGGTAACGTTGCCATGTTGTTACTAAGGTCGTCTCTATTTACTGTAGTAATAAGGTAACGTTGCCAGGTCGTTACTAAGATCGTCTCTATTTACTGGAGTAATAAGGTAACGTTGCCAGGTCGTTACTAAGATCGTCTCTATTTACTGGAGTAATAAGGTAACGTTGCCATGTTGTTACTAAGGTCGTCTCTATTTACTGGAGTAATAAGGTAACGTTGCCATGTCGTTACTAAGATCGTCTCTATTTACTGGAGTAATAAGGTAACGTTGCCATGTCGTTACTAAGATCGTCTCTATTTACTGGAGTAATAAGGTAACGTTGCCATGTCGTTACTAAGGTCATCTCTATTTACTGGAGTAATAAGGTAACGTTGCCATGTTGTTACTAAGGTCGTCTCTATTTACTGGAGTAATAAGGTAACGTTGCCATGTCGTTACTAAGATCGTCTCTATTTACTGGAGTAATAAGGTAACGTTACCATGTCGTTACTAAGATCGTCTCTATTTACTGGAGTAATAAGGTAACGTTGCCATGCGTTACTAAGATCGTCTCTATTTACTGGAGTAATAAGGTAACGTTACCATGTCGTTACTAAGATCGTCTCTATTTACTGGAGTAATAAGGTAACGTTGCCATGCGTTACTAAGATCGTCTCTATTTACTGGAGTAATAAGGTAACGTTGTCATGTCGTTACTAAGGTCGTCTCTATTTACTGGAGTAATAAGGTAACGTTGCCATGTCGTTACTAAGGTCGTCTCTATTTACTGGAGTAATAAGGTAACGTTGCCATGTCGTTACTAAGATCGTCTCTATTTACTGGAGTAATAAGGTAACGTTGCCATGTCGTTACTAAGATCGTCTCTATTTACTGGAGTAATAAGGTAACGTTGCCATGTCGTTACTAAGATCGTCTCTATTTACTGGAGTAATAAGGTAACGTTGCCATGTCGTTACTAAGATCGTCTCTATTTACTGGAGTAATAAGGCAACGTTGCCATGTCGTTACTAAGATCGTCTCTATTTACTGGAGTAAAGAGGTAACGTTGCCATGTCGTTACTAAGATCGTCTCTATTTACTGGAGTAATAAGGTAACGTTGCCATGTCGTTACTAAGATCGTCTCTATTTACTGGAGTAATAAGGTAACGTTGCCATGTCGTGACTAAGATCGTCTCTATTTACTGGAGTAATAAGGTAACGTTGCCATGTTGTTACTAAGATCGTCTCTATTTA
Organism: Merluccius polli; assembly: GCA_030340625.1. NCBI lineage: Eukaryota > Metazoa > Chordata > Actinopteri > Gadiformes > Merlucciidae > Merluccius > Merluccius polli. The sequence goes on from JAOPHQ010005332.1 coordinate 3,127, forward strand.
CTGGAGTAATAAGGTAACGTTACCATGTTGTTACTAAGATCGTCTCTATTTACTGGAGTAATAAGGTAACGTTGCCATGTCGTTACTGAGATCGTCTCTATTTACTGGAGTAATAAGGTAACGTTGCCATGTTGTTACTAAGGTCGTCTCTATTTACTGTAGTAATAAGGTAACGTTGCCAGGTCGTTACTAAGATCGTCTCTATTTACTGGAGTAATAAGGTAACGTTGCCAGGTCGTTACTAAGATCGTCTCTATTTACTGGAGTAATAAGGTAACGTTGCCATGTTGTTACTAAGGTCGTCTCTATTTACTGGAGTAATAAGGTAACGTTGCCATGTCGTTACTAAGATCGTCTCTATTTACTGGAGTAATAAGGTAACGTTGCCATGTCGTTACTAAGATCGTCTCTATTTACTGGAGTAATAAGGTAACGTTGCCATGTCGTTACTAAGATCGTCTCTATTTACTGGAGTAATAAGGTAACGTTGCCATGTCGTTACTAAGATCGTCTCTATTTACTGGAGTAATAAGGTAACGTTGCCATGTCGTTACTAAGGTCATCTCTATTTACTGGAGTAATAAGGTAACGTTGCCATGTCGTTACTAAGGTCGTCTCTATTTACTGGAGTAATAAGGTAACGTTGCCATGTCGTTACTAAGATCGTCTCTATTTACTGGAGTAATAAGGTAACGTTGCCATGTCGTTACTAAGATCGTCTCTATTTACTGGAGTAATAAGGTAACGTTGTCATGTCGTTACTAAGATCGTCTCTATTTACTGGAGTAATAAGGTAACGTTGCCATGTCGTTACTAAGATCGTCTCTATTTACTGGAGTAATAAGGTAACGTTACCATGTCGTTACTAAGATCGTCTCTATTTACTGGAGTAATAAGGTAACGTTGCCATGCGTTACTAAGATCGTCTCTATTTACTGGAGTAATAAGGTAACGTTACCATGTCGTTACTAAGATCGTCTCTATTTACTGGAGTAATAAGGTAACGTTGCCATGCGTTACTAAGATCGTCTCTATTTACTGGAGTAATAAGGTAACGTTGTCATGTCGTTACTAAGGTCGTCTCTATTTACTGGAGTAATAAGGTAACGTTGCCATGTCGTTACTAAGGTCGTCTCTATTTACTGGAGTAATAAGGTAACGTTGCCATGTCGTTACTAAGATCGTCTCTATTTACTGGAGTAATAAGGTAACGTTACCATGTCGTTACGAAGATCGTCTCTATTTACTGGAGTAATAAGGTAACGTTGCCATGCGTTACTAAGATCGTCTCTATTTACTGGAGTAATAAGGTAACGTTACCATGTCGTTACTAAGATCGTCTCTATTTACTGGAGTAATAAGGTAACGTTGCCATGCGTTACTAAGATCGTCTCTATTTACTGGAGTAATAAGGTAACGTTGTCATGTCGTTACTAAGGTCGTCTCTATTTACTGGAGTAATAAGGTAACGTTGCCATGTCGTTACTAAGGTCGTCTCTATTTACTGGAGTAATAAGGTAACGTTGCCATGTCGTTACTAAGATCGTCTCTATTTACTGGAGTAATAAGGTAACGTTGCCATGTCGTTACTAAGATCGTCTCTATTTACTGGAGTAATAAGGTAACGTTGCCATGTCGTTACTAAGATCGTCTCTATTTACTGGAGTAATAAGGTAACGTTGCCATGTCGTTACTAAGATCGTCTCTATTTACTGGAGTAATAAGGCAACGTTGCCATGTCGTTACTAAGATCGTCTCTATTTACTGGAGTAAAGAGGTAACGTTGCCATGTCGTTACTAAGATCGTCTCTATTTACTGGAGTAATAAGGTAACGTTGCCATGTCGTGACTAAGATCGTCTCTATTTACTGGAGTAATAAGGTAACGTTGCCATGTTGTTACTAAGATCGTCTCTATTTACTGGAGTAATAAGGTAACGTTGCCATGTCGTTACTAAGATCGTCTCTATTTACTGGAGTAATAAGGTAACGTTGCCATGTCGTTACTAAGGTCGTCTCTATTTACTGGAGTAATAAGGTAACGTTGCCATGTCGTTACTAAGATCGTCTCTATTTACTGGAGTAATAAGGTAACGTTGCCATGTCGTTACTAAGATCGTCTCTATTTACTGGAGTAATAAGGTAACGTTGCCATGTCGTTACTAAGATCGTCTCTATTTACTGGAGTAAAGAGGTAACGTTGCCATGTCGTTACTAAGATCGTCTCTATTTACTGGAGTAATAAGGCAACGTTGCCATGTCGTTACTAAGATCGTCTCTATTTACTGGAGTAAAGAGGTAACGTTGCCATGTCGTTACTAAGATCGTCTCTATTTACTGGAGTAATAAGGTAACGTTGCCATGTCGTGACTAAGATCGTCTCTATTTACTGGAGTAATAAGGTAACGTTGCCATGTTGTTACTAAGATCGTCTCTATTTACTGGAGTAATAAGGTAACGTTGCCATGTCGTTACTAAGATCGTCTCTATTTACTGGAGTAATAAGGTAACGTTGCCATGTCGTTACTAAGATCGTCTCTATTTACTGGAGTAATAAGGTAACGTTGCCATGTCGTTACTAAGATCGTCTCTATTTACTGGAGTAATAAGGTAACGTTGCCATGTTGTTACTAAGATCGTCTCTATTTACTGGAGTAATAAGGTAACGTTGCCATGTCGTTACTAAGGTCGTCTCTATTTACTGGAGTAATAAGGTAACGTTGCCATGTTGTTACTATGGTCGTCTCTATTTACTGGAGTAATAAGGTAACGTTGCCATGTCGTTACTAAGGTTGTCTCTATTTACCGGAGTAATATAAGGTAACGTTCGCGTTCATATGTTAACTGTTTATCTATCTATCTCTCACAAAGCCTTCAAAAGGATAAACGGAAATGGTTCACAATTAAATCTTATTTGATAAGCCTTGGATGCTGGATACTAGTCCAGCCCAGAACCCCCAAAGGTTCCAGGTTTGAACCCCAATGTCCTAAATCTACATGTAAGCATCACAACCTGCCCATTAGTGACATGTATGTAAAAGCTAAATGAATATATTATAATAGTAAATAGCAAACGAAGGATTCTGACCTGAAGTGGTCCAGTATTAAATATCATGTGTAACAGTTTTCAGTGGCCTTATTAAAACCCTCTTATATAACCAGTACTTTTCCACATTGATCTTCACATCTCTTTGGCTTTCGATCAAAGCGATCCGATCATCAGGATCTGCGGAAGGACATTGCATCACCGGGAGGTCGTAGCAGCTTTAAATATTCACTAAATAGCCGTTTAACTGGTTGGGCATCAATCATGCCCAGTCAAGCGTGTGCGGGGGGGATCCCATCCTTTATGGGGACGGAAGGACTCTGACCTTGGCAGCGGCTCTTGTCAGAAACCCAGATAATTAGTGGCAGACCTTTCTCCAGAAGGTCTGCGCCCGTGTGGTAATGACACACAGGAGGGGGATGATCGCACGCAGTCATGTAATGACCGCAAAACACTGAAAGAATATGTGAACAGAGGTGACATTTTGGAAGCTGTTTGGCTCCGTCGTCACCCTAATCAAACTAATCCTTGCTGTGGAATCGTCAAACAGCCCCAAAGTAAATTTGCCAATGAGATTAAAAATGAATGAATGAAAGATGATGCCAAGTCATTATATTGCTCTAGAAATCATGTGATGATGAATCAGGAGAGAGAGAGAGAGAGAGAGAGAGAGAGAGAGAGAGAGAGAGAGAGAGAGAGAGAGAGAGAGAGAGAGAGAGGGAGAGGGAGAGGGAAAGAGACAGAGACAGAGAGAGACAGAGAGAGACAGAGAGAGAGAGAGAGAGAGAGTTTTTGTTTGTGTTTCTTAGTGACAAGGGTGAGAATAGATTCTCTCTATTCTGAGTGCGGCTGAGCCTCTTTGGTCTCGCTCTGAAGGTCATCTCTGGTATATTCTGCCAGGTATGTCCTTCCCGGCCTCCCGTCCGTCCATCCATGATGTCCTGCGTGGCTCTGGCCACTTCTCCTCCACACTGCAGTGGTTTAATCTACCAAATGCAGGGTCGCTGGCCCAGCCAAACAAAACTCAGAGAGAGAGAGAGAGAGAGAGAGAGAGAGAGAGTCTGGGAGCCCAGCTAAGCAGTTTTCAGTTGTGGCACACCATCAACATGGCTGAGTGTTATGGCCAACGATAACAATATTGACATTCATAGTGGCAGACATAGTATATAGTTTTTGATGGTCTATAAATCACAAGTTGTTGAGCGTTGTTAAACACGGCCGACTACCAAAGCATTTCATCAGTTGGCAAGGCAGGACTCAGGTGTCTGATGTCAGTGCATTTTTCACCCACTGAGGTATCGAGTCGATGATTTCGACGTAACACACTTCTTTCACAGCCAGCCAGCGAGTGACTAATATCCACCTTGACTTGCCGGTCCGTAACAATGAAGGTGCAGACTGAACAAGGTGCAGTCCTGAGTAACGACCTTTTGTTTCTGTTATTACCTGGCAAGCCGGGTGAGAGATGAGATCCCACTAAGTTTTTTTATGATGAATGTACAATGTCAGCAATGTCTATAATCAGATTGGCTTTAATTCAACTCCCAAGGTTACCGGGTGATTTGGAGTATTGTGGTCTGTCTTATGATTGTCGGGGTAATTTGATTTGTAATTTTTTTGTAACCAGTGCAAATAATAATATCTAAAATCACTAGACAATAATCATCAGATAATAATAATTGTTCAAATAACATCATTTTAAAATGCCTATTCTCCCAATTATGATTGTTGCCGTTATGTTGACGTTGATTAAATTGCTAACAATGTTAAAGTGAAACTTTAACTCTGTTAGCAAACTAAAACACAAAGAAATTGTTATAAAATGTCTAACATTGATTTACTATTCATTCCAGGGTTTATTTTTCCTATCGTTATTTGCAATTTGTCACTGGCTGTCATGTCAGGCTTCCTGTGGTTTGCTCCAGTTTGCCATTTCCTATGTTACCCAGAATGACTTTCGCTACCACCTCTCATCAGGAGGATTCTGTAAATGTGTACATTTATAAATTGAATAAATGAATCAATTATGTTATAATGATATGTATAATAGGCTTTATTATTCATTGTGAAAGCTAGCAAGACATTTGGCAGTTTGCTATGATACAATATACCACGCGGGCGATTACATCACATTTTGTCCGTCCCTTTGTGACGATGGCCGCAGGATTAGAGAGCTGGTGACTCTGCTGGGAGAGCTAGCCTGGCCACGCTAGCTTTAGTGTAGCCTGAAGTGCAAAAAAATGGATATCCAACGAATCGCTGCCCGACTGGTGCTGCGTGTCGAAACCGAGATGCATCGGCCATATGGGCTCCCTGCCGCCAGAACAGACCCAATCGGCCGGGTTAACAGTGACCACCGGGGCGTTTACTCTTCGAACGAGGCCACGCCTCAGCAGCTGTATGGAGATCATGGCCGCGCCCCAAGCCCGCAAAGCAGAAGTGCATTCTAGATTCACGAGGCTGCTGGCCCCGCAAAAATGTCCATATCCTCTTACTAAATTACTGATTTCTCGCCAAAGGGACATTGTAAAAATGTAATATGCAGTGAGTCTGAGACAGAACCCCTGAGTTGTTGTCTTATGGGAATGAAACTAATATCTGATGCTTATCGTTGATGGCACAGCGATTTGAAGACCTACTCTCCTATTGAACCCCATTGTAACTACTGCAGCAATGTCTCGTACTAGTATCGTCTACAGAAATTGAGTTTAGCCGCGGCAAAGCGAAATACAGCACAAAGCGGTAAAATAGGACCTGGGGTGCGTTGTACATCACCGATAGACATATCTGAATTATGCCAAGGTGTTTTAGGCTGTAGTTTCTTAACTCAACATGCATCTGTTATTATTTTGTACTCTGCTCAGAACACACACAGACACTGACACTCACTCACTCTTTCTCTCTCTCTCTCTCTCTCTCTCTCTCTCTCACACACACACACACACGCACGTATCATGTTCTCTATTCCACACACACGTGAATACTAATCAGACTGTGAAAGTCTGTGATATCATTGAGGACTGGTACAAAACGGCCTGCAGCTCACAGCTCAATATCTACTCTTCTCTCTGGCTCTTCAATCCAATCCAGACATCCTGATAATGAGGGATCCAGTGCCATGAGAGAGACCAGAGCTATCCACGCGGGAGAGGACTCTGACTGGCTCTGTCTGACACCCCCATGTCTTCTGTACGGGTGATGATGATTACAGCACACACACAAAGAAAGATGGACGCCAGGGTGTGCACGTTAATCGCCCACTTTCGCAGGGCCTGTCTTACTCATCTGGCCCCCCCGCTGGCCTCCTTCTACTCCCAGCTCTGAGCGCAACCCCTCCCCCCACAACCCCCCCACTACCTCAGCATCTGCAGTGCAGATCTCTCCCCACTGATTGCTGCAAATCCAAGCCCTGGAAGCACAGAGAAGCCCCCCCTAACATGACTCGGTCCTCATGACTCACGCCTATTGCATGGCACGCACACACACACACATGCACGCATGCTCACACGCACAAGCGCATGCTGCCTCTCATGCCCACGCTCACACAAACGCATGCATAGACACACACACACACACACACACACACACACAGGAACAAAGCCCTGCACTATCACGCACCCCCTTCCCCTCTCTCCATTCTTGATAAGAAACCGCCCTAGATGGCCACCCTAAATCAACCCCATCCCCTTTCTCTCCACCCATTCTCTTGCTGTTCCCAAGCCCCAGCAGCTTGGAGACAGAGGGGAGACAGAGAAAGGAGAGGGAGAGGTGGGTCCTTGGGTGACACCTTGTTGGGAGTAAGAGTAATATTCTGTGCATCAGCAATTCCAGACGTGATAAACAAATCACACACACACACACACACACACACACACACACTTGTTGTACTGTCTGGACATATGATGATAAATATGATGCAATTGGTGCACTTTAATCACAGTCTTTAATGTTTTAGTACAATATACAGTTTTATGAGCCTGCTTGGGAATAAAAACTGCATAATAACCGTAAAACTCCTTTACTGAATCTCTGTTGTTTGGAAAGAGTCACTTTTTGGCATGAATACATATTTTAGTATTTGTGCATTTCAAAACTTGACTTGAAGTCATGATGGCCCTGTTTACACAAGAGAAATATGTGGACTGGATGTGAGGAGTAAACAGGGCATTTGACTCACGATTCTGGCTTACTCTGCGTTGACGTTTGCAACAGTCTCATATCTTAGTTATTTGGTCGCTCCTGTGTAGCGTTTAACCATTGATCAATATTTATTTATCAAAGTAATGTATTACTACTACTACTACCACTCTCTTACTCATTATTATTAGCCCAAGGACGGGAAAAACATAACCAGAAATTGATTTGATTAGCTTGTCCCTTCCCTGATGCCATCCAATGTTTATTGTCATATCACCAAGGAGACCCTGAAGGGAAGACGATGTTCGATCATCCATATCCTTAGATAGGATCTCATCGGAATTTCACTTTAATCGGAAAATGAAGGGCAGCACATTCATTAGTAGGACAATATCAGGTATGAGAAGCAGGGACGTGTGTTTACAATGAGTCTAACATGGAGGGAGGGGTTACTCACACAGGTATCAAATATCTAAATATTGCAAATATTGTAAGCAAGCAACTAATACTGTCTGGGGTGCACACCAAAGTCCGGGTAGGTGTGAAAATGCCCCCAGAAGTGTTATAAAGTGACATTCGCCTTCAAGAGAGCACACAGCAGAGTTGTGTTTATGGAAAGTCCATGAGGAGGAGGAGGAGGAGGAGGAGGAGGAGGAGGAGGAGGAGGAGGAGGAGGAGGAGGAGGAGGAGACAGTAGAGAGGGGGGGAGGCGTCTCCTGATGAGCCGTCACACTGACAGACAGCCAGACTGGGCAGCGACCGGAGGCGAGGTCAGCCTGTCAGCCAGGGAACCGGCGTGTCACACTGGATAGCCAAACAAAGAGTGAGATATGTCGAAAAGGTGTGGAAAACGACACACACACTTGCACAACCACACACGGACCCCCCCCCCCCCCCCTTCCCTTTCTTCTGGGGGGGGGAGGGGGGGGGGGGGGGGGAGTGAGTGTGTTTGGGGGGTGAGGTGTGGGAGGTGGGGTTGGACAGAGGCGTGAGATGAGACGTCCAGTCTCTGTGTGTTGCTGATCTCAGAGGACACAACAGTTAGATGTTTAGACTTGATGTCTGCCATCGCTCTGACCTCAACCGCTCTCTGACCTTACCAGCTGCTGGAACACAGCCAGTGTGTGTGTGTGTGTGTGTGTGTGTGTGTATTTACAGTATGTTTGTGTGCATTTCTGTGTGCGTATGATGTACGTTTATGATCCTTGTGTGTGCTTATGCGTTTTGTGCATATTTATGCATTTATGTGTGTTTGTGTATCTGTGTGTGTGTATGTATGTGTGTGTGTGTGTGTGTGTGCGGACATGCGCTAGAGACATACCCAGTGGGGGCAGTGGTGGCCTAAAGGTTAGAGGGGGGCATTTGTGACCGAAAGGTCACCGGTTCGTTCCCCGGACCGGCAGGAAAAAAGTAAATGAACAAGACCGCCGCCACCACCACCATTGGAAGTGCCCCTTGAGCAAGGCAGCTAACTCCCAACTGCTCCAGGCGGCCAACAGTAGAAGACTGTGTTTGTACTGGGCAGGTCCCAGAGGTGTGAATGTTGTGTGAGGACTGTGTGAGTGTGAAGCAGGGCATGGCTGACAGAGAGCAGCCATGCTCAGCAAGCCTACCCCGGGTAAATAAATTACAAGAGGAAGAAGAGTGTGCTAAACAACCAGCACAGCCGTTACTCGGCATGACCGACTCCACGCATCGGTACTCTTCTTGCGAACTACCCCCCCCCTCCCCCATTTCGCCACCGTGGTGCGACGGGCCACCAATTAAAAAGCGCTCTGGCACACGCCTCGGCGCGTTCAGGTCCAGACCGATATCGAAAAGATTGGCCATCGCTGTCGCTGTTGACTTTAACGACAGGCAGGCCGCGGGCCCTAGGCACCGGTCCCCAGGCCCGGCCTCATTTAACCGGAGGGGATTCTCACACGACACCGAAGGAGATAACTCTAAAAAATGTCCTCCCGTTTCCCTCATGAATCACACAGTAAAGTTAGTTTAATCCAAATGTGAAATAGAAACGCTGGAGGGGGGACATTACTAAACTCACTACACTGGTTCATGACAGCATGGTAGAGATAGCATACGTTGCCACAAGGTGCAGAAACGTGATGAGAGGTTGTACGTGTCAGCAGGTTATGGGCTTTTATAGATGATGTTACCGAGATATGCCGGTGACGAACAGGAGCTGAAAGGATTTAGGTTTAACGATATTAACAAACGCATTGCAGAGGGATTTCTTTGTGCCAGAGCAGAAAACCCAAAATAAGAACCAGGCAGCACACTAAGGCAGACAGTCCCGCTGACGAGAAGCCCTTTCTCCACCATCTCCACCGAAAGAGTTACTTGCGAGGCGATGAGCGCCGGCTCGCGCTCGAGGCTCCGATAGGTTCAGATACGACACACACTTCTCTTATTATTGGCTTGTTGGTTTGCACCCGACAAGAGTGCTGACACCCGTAGGTGTCGGTGTGGGTGGGCGGGTGCCATCATCAATCTTATTTTCTCCAGGTTCAACAAGGAGGCGTGGCTCCTAAGGTGCCCCCTGGAATTGTTTATGCTGAGCTGTCACACCTCTTTATATAAATCGCTTGAGAGTGCAAGTTTTGTCACACACCTCGAATGGCGCAGCGATGTGGAACGGTTTTCATCCTTTCCCCCCCCCGCTGTGGCCGTGTACTACGATGATGACTAATAACAAGGGATGACGATGATGGCTGTCTTAGTTCTGCCTCACGCATCCACTTCTTTTTCTATCCTCTTCTCAACTTTCTTTCTGCTTCGTTTTTGTATAATATGAAAATGTGGTCCCTGTTAATTAACCACAATAAGCCCTTTGAGACTGTAATTGTGATTATGGGCTATCTGAAAAAAAAAAATGCACTTGACTTGAACCATTTAATCAGTGTTTTAATGGGGGCAGGATATGTAATTAGAGTTTTCAACACCCAGCCGAAAGGCACTGGGTTCGATCCCCAAAATGTCTGCAGCCTTACCCTTGAGCAAGATACCCCTAACCCTGCGCCTTAATGTCCCAATATGAATTCACCGTAACTTGCTTTGGATAAAAGCGTTTATTGTCCTCTATGTCTAATCTATGGGACATTGAGGTGCAGGTAACACCCATGCACTCTGCGAAATTAAATCAAAGATGGGCAGCTCGTCAGCAGCTCTCAACCCGGCTTTCATGGGCGTGTTGGATAGCAGGGGGACATTGGAGTAAAAGCACCGTGTAATAACTTAGTGAGGGGCTCGGGCAGCGGCGGTGCAATTGCGGTGCAGACATGGAAGCAGCAGCGGTCAACGGAAACAGTGCCCTGGGGTGAGTCACGGCCGTTTAGTCTGTCGAGCTGCTGCTGAAATATGATTCGTTTCCCCGGTGGGGGGGGGGGGGGGGGGGGGGGGGGGGGGGGGGGGGGGGGGGGGGGGGGGGGGGGGGGGAGAGGGGGAGGAGGGAAGGCCTGCTGAAGAACTTTACAGACAGGAGAGAGCTGCTCTGTTTTAAAGTCCATCATAAGATGAAAGAGCTTGAAGGGCCCGTATGAAGAGACCATTGGGCAGTTCTTTAGCACCACACTCCACTATGGACAACCAGAGGAATGACACACGGCCGTCCGTCCCCTGTCCGTCCCCTGTCCCCCCGCCAGCACCACGAACTGTAAATATATATGAGAGAAAATAAAATAGTATACATAAAATCAATAATTCATTATCCGCAGACTAGTTAGTCAGGTGGAATTTGTCGCACGGTGCCCAAGGAGGACCAAAGTAAACCTTCCACACTTGACAGTTTAATCATATTCCAGAGGGCCATAAAACACACACACACACACACACTCGGCTCCTGGAGATGTGTTATTTACCTGACAGATTCCCATTATGTTTCTAAACCCTCATGAGTGAATTGGTTATGGTCAGCCATCCCTCTGACATCAACAATGCGTGTGTGCCTGCCTGCGTGTGTGCGGGGGGGGGGGGGGGGGTTTATTCAATATGTCATGTTTAGGAGTGTGTGTGTGTTTGACTGAGCTGAAGGTCATCGGTTTCTAACAAAGTGTCGGTGAGATAGCAAGCGATGCCACCTGTTGGACGAAAGCAGGACTGGACATAAAACAATACAAATGCATCCCTCCTGATGCATGTACAATTATTATTACATTACTATTATATATATATACTGTATATATTATATACTAGACACTAGACTAGACTGTTATATATACTGTAATGTATACATGCCATGAAGGAGCAGGGAGGGTAGGTAGGTAGACTGTAGACATTTGGGTTCGAACCCAGAACCTTCCGGCTCGGAGTCAAACACCCTAACCGCTATTAGACTATCCTGCCCCCCCCCCCCCCCATATTGACTCCTGTTGAGTCAATATAGGAAGATAGAAGATGTACACAACACGTTGACATCTCAAACTTGAAAAAGAAAAGAAAAAGCTGTCTGATAGCAGAGGTGTTCAGACAGCAGGTGGTTTGGTTTTTCAGTAGAACACAGGCAGGTGTGTGTGTGTGTGTGTGTGTGTGTGTGTGTGTGCGTGTGTGTGTGTGTGTGTGTGCGCGTGTGCGTGTGTGCGTGTGTGTGTGTGTGCGTGCGCGTGTGCGTGTGTGTGTATGCGCGTGCGTCATGAAACAGGCTGCCGAACGCTGGGAACCAACTTCTAACATCAAAGGCTGAGCATGGTCTACTGCCTAAACCTCAACTTATTCACTGATCTCTCGTCTTCTTCTTCCCTCTCTCTCCCTCTCCTCTCCTTTACTCCCCCCCCCTCCCTGTTTTTACAGCATGGATGCTTTTCTCATCTGTAAAGAAAGCATTGAAATAGGTTGTGTTAGTATTCATGCAGGCAACAAAAGGTAGAGGAGACTGCTCGTGACCCCCAGCAAAATCAATTTCTAGAGCAAATATTTACGGGAGCCAGCGAGAGAGAGAGGCCCAGGGCTTGTGCGACTTTTGATTGCCTTTCACAAGGGTCTATCGCCGTGTTGATTATTTTGAATCTAATTTTTGAGTGGCTATTATATGTCTGCCGATGCAGCACTTCTTGAAAGGGGGATCCCTCGAACGCACTCCTTCTCAAGGTTTTCTTCCCGTTTCTAATTAGGGCGTTAGGGTGGCTTTTTCCCCCTCTGTTAGTGACGATTTAAGTGTGTGTGCCTTTAGTAACAGAGATGTTTAATGGTTCTCCTTCTGCAATATCTTAACATGGATGTCACTGCAAATCAAACCAATCGTTAAACTCATTCTCAGTCAGGTCACTTCATTATCTTGTAACTTTCATCTTCTTCGGCGCAGTCTTTTTAAAATGTGCTACCAAAGAAAAAAAAAATCAATGAACGTAATCACAAATCTAAAACCAATCATTTTCCAAATCAGTTGAGTTAACTCATTTGCAAATTGCAGAACAGCCCACACCGGGCCAGCGTACAACAACTGTGGGTCTTGTCATCCTGCTCTGGGGTATAGCAGTGCGAAATCCCCATCATATCCATAAAGGCTCTTAGGCTGCTAGGGCTCAATGCCAAGACAGGAAAGGTGAGGAGGAGCGGCGCGCCGACCCAGTGGGATAAGAAGCTGATGGCGTTTGAACACATCACTACCAACCGGTGTGCAGCAAGGAGACACCACCGACTGTGACTGACGTTTAGGAGATGCACACACACTTGCAAAGGAAAGCAACACACAAGTGCCAACAAGTGCACCGACCCCAACCCCCCAAACACCCCTCCCCCCAAACACCCCCCCTCCTCCCTCCCTGTCTCAACCCAGTGTTGCTTCATGTCTGACAGAGTGCGCTCCCATCATGTGCCATAAGAAAAGAGAGACATTTTCGTAAGATAAATCGGAGTTGATCGGTCGGTGTGTCTTGCATGCTGGTCGTCAGAAAAAAAAAGGATTGCAGCAGCCGTAATATGCTTCAGGAATAGTAGTGTGTATGGTCGGGTTATAGCGGCAGGCCTATTATGTGATGAAGTGAGGGAACCCCCCCCCCCACACACACACACACACACACACACACACACACACACACACACTGCTGCAATAACAACTTTACACACCGAGTGGACCGGTCTGCGCGCCTTTTACGCGACAGTGTTTTTTTTCTCCAAAACAACCCCATCCGACTTCCTGGTCGCAATTCGTCACATTTAACCATTATTTTATATATGTATAATATATATATACAGTCAAATCACATGCAACCCATGAGACGACGCGGTGTTTTTCAGCGCCATATTCCTGACAACAGACGGTGACACGCAATGGGATGGAGAGGAGGCGATCTGATGCGTCCTTCCCGCCTGATAATTAAAAAAAGTTGATCCCCCCCCCACACACACACACACCGTGTCTCACCCAACAGCGGTCACCCCTATACAGGATAGTAAGACCATGCCGACACACTCAACTAGAGAGAGAGAGAGAGAGAGAGAGAGAGAGAGAGAGAGAGAGAGAGGTGCCTCGCCTCCCTGGGTCCATGCAGGGTCCCCTACCTTCCACCTTGGTGAGGCTGAGCACCGGGCTGTCGCAGGCGGACAGCGGGGCGACCCTGGCGGAGTGCTTCTTCATGAGGAGGAGGATGATGGAGAGCTCGGGTGGGCAGAGCTCCTCCCGCGTCGACTACATCCCTGAAGCTGGTGTGTGTGTGTGTGTGTGGGTGAGTGTGTGTGTGAGCAGACGTTAAGACACCGTCGGGACCCCCCCTCCACCTCCACCACTACCAACTACCGCCGCCGTCGCACGGGTTTGTGTTCCTTCACCCGGCCGGTATCAGCTCTCCGTCCGCGTAGCTTCCCCCCCTCCCCTCCTCCCTCTTCTCTCTCTCCTCCTCTTCCTCTCTCTCTCTCTTCCTCCTCCTCCTCTCCTCTCTCTCTCTCTCTCTCTCTCTCTCTCTCTCTCTCTCTCTCTCTCTCTCTCTCTCTATTCCTCCTCCTTCTCTCTCTCTCTCTCTCTCTTCCTCCTCCTCCTTCTCTCTCTCTTCTCCTCTTCCTCTTCCTCTTCCTCCTCCCCCTCTCTCTCTCTCTCTCTCTCTCTCTCTCTCTCTCTCTCTCTCTCTCTCTCTCTCTCTCTCTCTCTCTCTCTCTCTCTCTCTCTCCCCCTCCTCTGTTGGTGTGTTTTTTTCCCCTCTCTCTCGTGATGAAGCCCCCCCCCCTCTCTCTCTCTCCCACCCCAAATCTGCAGTATCCCGTC
>JAOPHQ010005332.1:22500-24402 GCA_030340625.1 Merluccius polli
CCTTCGGCCCGTGCTTAATCTGGAGGAAAAAAAAGTCTGTGGAAAATTTACATTTCTCCCGAGGCCCGGGGGAGCCGATAGACCAGTCCTGCTTTCCAATTAGAGGCGGCTCCCGAGCAGCGCTACAACAGAGGCGTTCTGCATGTATCCTGCGTTAAGATAATAAGCAGCTATACGCTTCGCAGGCACGCCGAATCTGTAGCAATTATAGTTTCATCTAAATGACATACATTCTTCAGAAATACTGCAGACACTCTGTACTGTTATTGATTTGATCCACAACAGGATAAAAGGATGAAAAAGTGATGGTCGTTGTTTAAACAGCTGCGGTGGGAACTGAACCTGTGGCACTTGAGTCAAGATACCAAGGTGTGATGGTATGTCGAAACTATGTGAAAACTTGTCGGCCCAGAGTCAACAAGAGCGGCAGAGAGTTACGATGAGAGGCATGCAGTCTTGCTGCTTGCATATCTTCTTGCAGTACATTAAAATGTATCTACTCTCTTCTCAGACTAAGCTAACATTAGACTCTTAACACAAGAATATCAAAGCTTTTTAAATGCTAATATAATTCCCCCAAGTCCCCATCGTTTGTCCTGAGTACTTGTGCATAATCACGCCTCTATAAATCATTTAAAAAACATCCCAATCTCCTTCTGGCAGTATGATGTGTTGGGGTTATCAGTGGGGTAACCTAAATTAATGCTATTAATACATCTTCAATGGCGCCCTCTGCTGCCCAAACTATGGTACTAGACTGCCTCAAATGGGCCTTTGGGCAGGGTATCTCTTCACAGTAAAAATATAAATTGAATATGACAGTGAGCAAACAGGTGCCTCTCATTCCTATGTGTAAAAAATATGTATCGTGGCGAGGAAAAGCATCTCCTGCTTCAGTGTTGACTCACATCCCCAGAACACGGCTGTCGTCAACAGCTGTAATTATGTCCCAGCACCAGATGTCCTGCTGCACATCACGTGATCATCTTGACAAAAGGGACAAAAACATGATGACATCCATATGCCGCACATCATTCCCACGATGCGTGGGTCGTGAATTGTGAAACATGTTGTCGTTATCAACCGGGCGACTATAACAATAAAAGGCATTATGCAGTGGGAAACTTCAGTAGATCATGTTTAGATTACAATAACCAGACCGGACCAACGGACCAACACCATCATTGCGGTATAAAGAGCAGTGAACCACAGCTTAGACAATGTATGGATGGACAATGACACCAGTAACTCCCATCATCTTCAGTCCGTCCTTGGCTGACAGTGCCCCTGGTGTGCCTGCAGGGGGCACTGTGACTCTAGTTTTTGTTGAAGCCAACCGTTTGAAGCAACCCCATTAAAACCTTGCTGTCAGACGTTAAGCTTCTGAGGTGAGAGAAAGGACCAGGGAGCAAGGCAATTGATGGTATCTAGACAGTTGCTCACCTGTTGAGCTGCGATATTGGAAATTGGATTGCCGACAATGTACTGGCGGACCATCCCGAAGGGCCACGTACACAGCACGCGATAAACCAAACGGCCTAGAAAAACATCCGGAAACACAATACAGCTATCTTACATTGGAATACACACACACACACACACACACACACACATGCACACACACACACACACACATGCACACACACACATGCACGCTCGCAACACTACAAAGCTCACACAGGCACAGACAAAACCACCACAACACATTTAACAACACACTTGCGGTGTGTGTGTGTGTGTGTGTGTGTGGGGGGGGGGGGGGGGGGGGGGTGAAGATGCAGATGTAATGCAGATGTGTAAATGTGTTGTTTTTTTGCAGGTTCTCTGCTTCCCAATGCAGGAGTAAGGTAGCAAGGAGCAAGCCGGTCCTTTTGTTACCTTTCCTCACTATCCACTATCTCT
>JAOPHQ010005333.1:0-16898 GCA_030340625.1 Merluccius polli
CACACACATATATATATATATATATTATATATATATATATATATATATATATATATATATATATATATATATATATACACTCACCGGCCACTTTATTAGGTACACCTGTCCAACTGCTCGTTAACGCAAATTTCTAATCAGCCAATCACATGGCAGCAACTCAATGCATTTAGGCATGTAGACATGGTCAGGACGATCTGCTGCAGTTCAAACCGAGCATCAGAATGGGGAAGAAAGGTGATTTAAGTGACTTTGAACGTGGCATGGTTGTTGGTGCCAGACGGGCTGGTCTGAGTATTTCAGAGACTGCTGATCTACTGGGATTTTCACGCACAACCATCTCTAGGGTTTACAGAGAATGGTCCGAAAAAGAGAAAATATCCAGTGAGCGGCAGTTCTGTGGGCGCAAATGCCTTGTTGATGCTAGAGGTCAGAGGAGAATGGCCAGACTGGTTCGAGCTGATAGAAAGGCAACTGTAACTCAAATAACCACTCGTTACAACAGAGGTATGCAGAAGAGCATCTCTGAACGCGCAACACGTCGAACCTTGAGGCGGATGGGCTACAGCAGCAGAAGACCACACCGGGTGCCACTCCTGTCAGCTAAGAACAGGAAACTGAGGCTACAATTCGCACAGGCTCACCAAAATTGGACAATCGAAGATTGGAAAAACGTTGCCTGGTCTGATGAGTCTCGATTTCTGCTGCGACATTCGGATGGTAGGGTCAGAATTTGGCGTCAACAACATGAAAGCATGGATCCATCCTGCCTTGTATCAACGGTTCAGGCTGGTGGTGGTGGTGTAATGGTGTGGGGGATATTTTCCTGGCACACTTTGGGCTTATTAGTACCAATTGAGCATCGTGTCAAAGCCACAGACTACCTGAGTATTGTTGCTGACCATGTCCATCCCTTTATGACCACAGTGTACCCATCTTCTGATGGCTACTTCCAGCAGGATAACGCGCCATGTCATAAAGCGCGAATCATCTCAGACTGGTTTCTTGAACATGACAATGAGTTCACTGTACTCAAATGGCCTCCACAGTCACCAGATCTCAATCCAATAGAGCACCTTTGGGATGTGGTGGAACGGGAGATTCGCATCATGGATGTGCAGCCGACAAATCTGCAGCAACTGCGTGATGCTATCATGTCAATATGGACCAAACTCTCTGAGGAATGTTTCCAGTACCTTGTTGAATCTGTGCCACGAAGGATTAAGGCAGTTCTGAAGGCAAAAGGGGGTCCAACCCGGTACTAGCAAGGTGTACCTAATAAAGTGGCCGGTGAGTGTATATATATATACATATATATATATATATATATATATATACATATATACATACATATATATATATATATATATATATATATATATATATATATATATATATATATATATATATATATATTATAACATACATTATACAAATTGTTATTATAACATATATTATAAAATATGCTGCTAGACAACCGTTTACTACAGCATTGTTACCTTGGTAACCAACTACAGTGTTGTTACCTTGGTAACAACACTACAGCATTGTTACCTTGGTAACTACACTACTGCGTTGTTACCTTGGTAACTACATTACAGCGTTGTTAACTTGGTAACTAAACTACAGTGTGTTTTGTAACAAATCTACAGCGTTGTTACCTTGGTAACTAAACTGCAGTGTTGTTACCTTGGTAACTAAACTACAGCGTTGTTACCTTGCTAACTTAACTACAGCATTGTTACCTTGGTAACTAAACTTCAGTATTTGTACCTTGGTGTCGGTGAGCTCCGCCCACTTCTGGACCTCCCAGAAGGTTTCCATGAGGTTTTTCTCCAGACTTGGCTGGCCGTCCTCCGAGCTGCTGCCCACCTGCTCCTCCAGTCCCTGGGGCACTTCCCCCTCCCCCTCTCCCTCAGCCCCCGCACCCTCCCCCTCCTGGGGGGGCAGCAGGAGCTGGTCAGCCAGCGCACATCCCTTTCTACACAGAGCATCTAACAGAGACGTCTTCTGCTTCTCCATGTCACTGGAACACAGGCACACGCGCACACACGTTTGAATATGATAATGGATATTTATGTTAGTCCGAACATATGACCTTTTATTTGAATAATACATAGGAAATTGTAAAAAGAGATGACAAGGGTTTCATTTCATTCCTTCATCCTGGATTCATAGATCCGTGGTTGCATTTACTTTTGTGCAATCCTTTCAGTTCTGTTTAGTTTAGTTTTCTCTTTTAATAACAAGTAAGGCATGTAGCGGAGCAGAGAGAAACTGCAATACCTGACATTTTAAAGACAGCTGGGTGCTGATCATTGAGGTTCAGTAACACTACTAGGTGATGGACTGAGGTTCAACAACACTACTAGGTGATGGACTGAGGTTCAACAACACTACTAGGTGATGGACTGAGGTTCAGCAACACCACTAGGTGATGGACTGAGGTTCAGTAACACCACTAGGTGATGGACTGAGGTTCAGTAACACTACTAGGTGAAGGACTGAGGTTCAGTAACACCACTAGGTGATGGACTGAGGTTCAGTAACACCACTAGGTGATGGACTGAGGTTATATAACTATGTTATAGTTTACATGGTTATAGTTTGTATGGTTATAGTTCATATGGTTATAATTGACATGGTTATAGTTTATAAGGTTATAGATCATGCTTATAGTTTATATGGTTATAGTAGTAATTCTGCTACCTCTTGATGGTGGCAGCGTCAGGTCGAGGGTCGGTCTTCAGGGTGAGGTTGACCGCCAGTGCCGTCTGGTCGATGAGGGACAGGACCTGGTCTGCTGCTGTCACCACATCACAGAGACGCTTCACACGCTCCTGCACACAGACACAATATAGCACCTTAAAAGGCAAGACAGACAGAGGGACAGACAGAGGGACAGAGAGGGACAGACAGACGGACCTTTTCAGTATCTAGCTGGTGGAGCCTCTGGACGTGGAGTGGGAGGTAGGAGGAGTAGAGCTCCTTCAGGTCATCATACATGCTGCTGCCTTCCAGCCTAGTGAACAGGAAGTGACATGTTGGTGACTCATTCAGTTAAAAAACAAATACAAACTATAAACAAACAGCAGTGTTTCCCCTAAAAAAATCCAGCAGTGGTCCTGAGGTGTGTGAGGTGCACTATTTTGGTGTGCGTGTGCACGGTGCTGATGTGCGTGTGCAGGGTGCACAGAGAGGTTTTAGTGTGATCAGTGATTCCAGCAGGGCTCTGGTGCATTCCAACAGAAATGGTCTCATACATTATGGTATAACCATATAACATAACCATATAACATAACAATGGTATAACAATATAACATAACGGTGTAACAATATAACAGAATATAATCGTAATAACTTTGTCATCCACTGTATCTTGAGGTCTCTCATGGCCTCGGTGAACTCCTCCTTCACACTCTTCTCCTTCTCTCCTTCCTTCTCCTTCCCTCCTTCCTTCTCCTTCCCTCCGTTCTTCAGCTTGTTGGGAGGAGGGATCAGGTGGTACACCACGGGAACCACATCCTGTCAACACACACTTCCTGCTTTACACAGTAAGAGTCCCCATTTTTACATGATGGGACGGACTTTTACTTTGCTAGTCTCCCACTCTGGTCGTCATCATCATCATCGTCATCATCATCATCCCTCTCCCCATCTACACTTAACCCCTGACCCCCTCTTAAATATAAAGCTACAGTATTACATCAAAATGTCTGATCCTATCCGTCACCCAGCCGTGCGAGGGCTAAAACGCGTGAGGGCATGACGACTAGTGCTTCGATGGTACACGCGACATACAATTATTAGGCCTACCAAATTTAGTAGCATACAACGCTTAGTTAGGCTACCTTATTTAAGTCTGTTGTGCAATGTTGGGATATAATAATAATGCCAACAATGGCATTATTATTATTATATTATATAATTATAGGAAATAACAAATCACGCAGTTGAGAAGTCTACGTTTATGGTGACGTATGTCTGCCACAACAACACACACTTATTGTAATTTGTTTAACATTATAGCCTATCTGATTGATTCGTTTACGAGACATTTAATATATTTGGTTTGTTTCAGACAGACGGAACACAATTATATAGGACAGGGGTTTTCAAATTGGGTGAATGTGAGCCTCCCCTTAAAGTAGGTAAGGACAGCCGAGCCCCCCCCCCCCCAACCTAACCCACTGCAGTAAATGCTTTTGTGTGTTCCAGGCAATGATGACTTTCAATAACTGATCAAATGTAAATATTTTTTAATATTGTATTTGAAGACATTTTATTTCCACAACTTTTTAAAAAGTGCATTCATAAACGAGTCTTTGCAACAGCAAATCATTTCTTCATACAGGCCTAATTGAGGCTACTTTTAAATCACTGAACATCAGTAGGCCCGGATCTACCATATGGGCAACCTGGGCATTTGCCCAGGGGCCCTCGAGCCGAGAGGGGCCCTTTGCGATTGGGTATATATAAATATATTTATTCCTCATGGCCATGGACGTCGGTCGTCGGTCCGGGCTGTATTGCGATCGCGCACCCCCCCCCGCGCGTTGGTCGCCGGTCCGGGCTGTATCGCAATCGCTCACCCACCCCCCCCCCCCACCCCCCCCCGCGTCGGTCGCCGGTCCGGGCTGTATTGCGATCACAAATCGAACAGATTCACATATTTTCATAACGTTTTTTTACGATTTCAGCCACATAAAACCTCAGATTTAAACAACAAACAACTTTGACTTTCAATTTAATCGTTCATATCAGTGGGAACAATGACGCCTCGCTTTTGATGCGCAGAGGTGTTCAATGCGGGGCTGCACTGCAGAGAGAAATAAACGCAAGTCGTCCTCCACCTGCAGCCTTGATCTGTATTTATTTTTAATCAGGGTCAGTGCGGAAAACCCACACTCACACAAGTAGGTGGAGGTGAAGGGGATTATTTTATTTACGTTTATTTAAATTATTTTATTTTAATACGTTTTTTCTTTGTGTCTTGTCGCGCCTCCCCTGTGGCTCTTTGGCGCCCCCCAGGGGAGACGCGCCTCACCTATTGAAAACCGCTGATATAGAAGATGAATTCTATTTGATGTTCAATATTCCCCCTTTTCTGCCTCCTAACATCAAAAAGCTAATTGAGAGCCGATGTATTTCAGATTAGTCTTGTTTAAAACACGGACAATGTTTCACACGCTTCCTTGGGTGTCACATGATGTCCTTGATATAGTATATAGTATTGATATAAAAAATCCATCCTTTTTAAACAAGCTATTTTGTTTTGCAAGCGAATATTGTCAAACTACAATCACTCGGTGCGCTTCTATCTGCGTCTCTGTGTCATGCGTGGGTGAAACATCGAAACATCGAAGCATCAGTGCCATGGTCACTTGCGTGGGTGC
This sequence comes from Merluccius polli, assembly GCA_030340625.1. Lineage (NCBI taxonomy): Eukaryota > Metazoa > Chordata > Actinopteri > Gadiformes > Merlucciidae > Merluccius > Merluccius polli. The sequence continues at coordinate 5,397 of JAOPHQ010005333.1, forward strand.
ACCATCGAAGCATCGCTAGTCACATGGTTGTATACTAACTAGTTAGTTAGTGTACTAAGTTAGTTAGTATACAAACTAAGTTAGTTAGTATACTAACATGGTTGATCCATCCTGTTAGTATACTAACTAACAGAGTGGATCCATCCTATCTATTCTAGATGGGCCGGTTATTGCTGACCACCAGTTCAGATTAGCCTACCAGCCCAGCTGCTCCTTAGCATGTCTATGGTGACCCTAACCCTGACCCAAGCTGAGGGGTACAGGACCACCCAACACAGAGACAGAGAGCGAGAGCGAGAGCGAGAGAGAGAGAGAGAGCAAGAGAGAGAGAGAGAGAATAGGAGCTAGAGAGCGAGAGAGAACCCTGGTAAAGAGAGCATAGGAGCCAGGGAGAGTTAAAGGGAGTCTATCTCTTCCAGTACCTTCTTAAACTTGCCTTGTCGTTTTGCAGAAGCCTGCCCCTGGTGGTCAGAACAAGACACAGTCAACACCTCTACCAACACCTGCTCTCTCTGTAGTTTTCTCTTTTAAAGACACAAAGTTGTATTTAAAGGCAATGGGTAGCGGAACAGAGAAACTCATTTAAAAGAGTTGCTACCCATGGTTTATTGCTTTTTCTAGCGCGCTGCTAACTAGCCTAGCATGCAGCTAGGTACGGTACTGTGGAAGGTGAATTAGGAGACAGGAAGTCGGAGACTGCAGACAGCAAACACTCACAGCCTTCTTGCCAAACTCGCTCTTGGGAACGACCAGGGAACCGGTGAGGTAACAGCCTGAACACGTACCCTTAGGAACCCTGAGAGAGAGAGCGAGAGACAGAGATACACATGGGGACAGATCATAGTTAAGCCCCCCTGAGCAGGATTTAAACACCACAAAAAACTACCATGCAACAATAAATCAGAAATTACTTTCTGCAGCACTGTAATGGACTGACCTCAACACACTAGTCTAGACCTCAGCACACTAGTCTAGACCTCAGCACACTAGTCTAGACTTCAGCACACTAGTCTAGACCTCAACACACTAGTCTAGACCTCAAGTAGTAGGAGTAGAAGGGTTGGGTGAGGGTAGGTCACCTACTTGTCATCAGGCTGGGAGGTGGTGTAGAAGGGTTGGGTGAGGGTAGGTGACCTACTTATCGTCAGGCAGGGAGGTGATGTAAAAGGGTTGGGTATGGGTAGGTAACCTACTTTTCATCAGGCAGGGAGGGGAGGTGTAGAAGGGTTGGGTGAGGGTAGGTGACCTACATATTGTCAGGCAGGGAGGTGGTGAAGAAGGGTTGGGTGAGAGTGGGTGACCTACTTGTCGTCAGGCAGGGAGGTGGTGTAGAATGGTTGGGTGAGGGTGGGTGACCTACTTGTCGTCAGGCAGGGAGGTGGTGTAGAAGGGTTGGGTGCTGCCAGGGCACATGGTGAGGGAGTTGGTCTTCTTCTTGGCGGAAAGTGCAGCTCGGTGCGTCTCGTATACGTCCAGACTGAGCGTACTCGGGAGGCGGTGGGACACCACGAAGGCGAGGTCCTTGATACGTTCCAACTCACTGGACAGTTCATGACGGACCTGCAGTCTTACGGTGTAGTCACCCTTCTCCAGCTTCAGAGAGTACTACAAGGAACAAGGATATCTTTATTATCCCCGAGGAGCAATTTATTGTCCAGCCAGCAGTAACCACATAACCATTAGACAAACAAACAATAAGTATACTATAAAAATCACATTGAGTTATTTAAAAGGCCAACGGCAGCAGGGACAAATTTGTTTTTTAGTGTATTGGTCCTACACCTTGGCAGATTGCATTTGTGGCCAGACAGAAGAAAGATGAACTCTTTGGACAGGGGGTGGCTAGGATCAGCCAGGAATGACTGGGCCTTCTTCAAAGTCCTAACCTTGTACACATGAGGAGGGTCATTCAAGGTCTTACCTGCAATTTTGCTGCACACTTTGACAATACCCTGCAATCTGTTTCTGTTTTTGACATATCATGATATGCGAGACCTTACATAACGTGATATGTGAGGCCTCGCATAACATGATATATTTGAGGCCTTGCATAACACAGGATATCTGCAGGTTTCAGCAAGTCAAATTTAAGACTTTTTAAGACCTTTTTAATACCACCTTGAATGAAATTGAAGGCCTAAAACACGTGATGGTGGGGGGGATCCCGCTGTATTACAACCCAAGCATAGCATGTGTGTCACTCAATGAGACTCATTCAGCTTGAATTTACTTTTACACAGAATGCATCTGACCTCTTCTGGGTTGGCAAGAGACGCGAGCCAACTTCAGAAACGGACGTCTTCCAGCCAACTGTCCTTGAATTTGCACTTACCCATTGTCGCAGACTAGCTAGCAAGCGTGCTGATAACCGTTTACGCAGCTAGCAAGAAAGAAGCCTCTCTACATGTCCTTCCCAAAAAGTCCCGCGAGAAAAATAAATAAATAAATAGTCCTGCCCCGACAAATTTAAGACCTTGAGTTACAGTATTTAAGACCAGCATATGATATTTTTAACGAATTTAAGACTTTTTAAGGCCTTAAATTTAGAAACATGAATTTAAGACTTTTTAAGGATCCGCGGACACCCTGTAACACGATATGAGGCCTGACATAACATATGATATGCGATGCATCACATATCGGCTCTGCCACAGGGGGCGTTAGGGTCCTGTTAAAAATGTAATATCTATACCTGAAACTAGTCATGAAATGTTGAGAGTAGAGGGTACCAGGTGATTTATAACTGTTGAGGGTAGGAGGGTACCAGGGAGTGTACACCTGTTGAGGGTAGAGGGTACCAGGTGATTTATAACTGTTGAGGGTAGGAGGGTACCAGGGAGTGTACACCTGTTGAGGGTAGAGGGTACCAGGTGGTTTATACGTGTTGAGGGTAGGGGTACCAGGTGGTTTATACGTGTTGGGGGTAGAGGGTACCAGGTGATTTCTACCTGTTGAGGGTAGGGGGTACCAGGTGATTTCTACCTGTTGAGGGTAGGGGGTACCAGGTGATTTCTACCTGTTGAGGGTAGGGGGGTACCAGGTGATTTCTACCTGTTGAGGGTAGGAGGGTACCAGGTGATTTATACCTGTTGAGGGTAGAGGGTACCAGGTGATTTATACCTGTTAAAGGGTAGAGGGTACCAGGTGATTTATATCTGTTGAGGGTAGAGGGTACCAGGTGATTTATACGTGTTGAGGGTAGGGGGGTACCAGGTGGTTTATACGTGTTGGGGGTAGAGGGTACCAGGTGATTTCTACCTGTTGAGGGTAGGGGGGTACCAGGTGATTTCTACCTGTTGAGGGGTAGGGGGTACCAGGTGATTTCTACCTGTTGAGGGTAGGGGGTACCAGGTGATTTCTACCTGTTGAGGGTAGGAGGTATCAGGTGATTGCTACCTGTTGAGGGTAGAGGGTACCAGGTGATTTATACCTGTTGAGGGTAGAGGGTACCAGGTGATTTATACCTGTTGAGGGTAGAGGGTACCAGGTGATTTATACCTGTTGAGGGTAGAGGGTACCAGGTGATTTATACCTGTTGAGGGTAGGGGGTACCAGGTGATTTATACCTGTTGAGGGTAGGGGGTACCAGGTGATTTATACCTGTTGAGGGTAGGCGTCTCCTGACCCCAGCAGTCTCTTGTTGCTGTCGAACATCATCCACAGCTGGCTGTCGAACTCCGACTCATAGAGCAGCTCACACAGCAGAGGGCAACTTGGGGTCACCTCCCCACTCTTAGGCTGTCAGACACACACACACACGCACACACACACACACACACACTTATAGCACTAAACGTCCCAGTTGGTAGAAGGTGTATGTATATCTAGAATATATAACTGACGTGGGACCTGTTTCAGGAAGCTGGGTTAGCTGGGCTTCCAGGTAAACCGGATATGTTAAGGCAGAAGCCAGAATTTTGGGTTTCAGATACCAAGCGACTTATCTCAGTTCAGTTACTATGGCGACTCATGCTGTGAGCCTAACCTGGAACAAACCTGGTACGTAACAGATTAGCACCGAGATATCGCCGCCCATAGCTGCAGTGGCGACTTCTTTCTATCGTCTAATTGGTTTAGATAACGGCAACAAACTTCATATGGTTGTATCCAAAACTATTGTATTCCAAGTATTTTTCCTCCTCGTTAGTATTTTACCTTAAAGTCCCCCTCCAGGCATGTTTTAAAGTGTGAAAATACTCTACGATTAATATTTTGTTTAACATGGTTTTCCTACATAAAAAGTAGAAAATGTTGCTAGAAGCACATCTATTCTTCTCCCTCATTGAGAAATTCTAACTGTATGAATATTCATGATTTGCAAATATCAAAGGCCCCGCCCACCACCGCTGCTTGTGCAAGGTTTGCCCAGTGAAAGAGAGCAGTGCACATCAAGATGGCTAGCAGAAACATCGGCAAGATTCAGCCATACATGAACCTCAGTCAGACCAAGACTCAGATGCATACCTGCAAACTCATAAGGGTTGAAAAAGGTGACAAACTAAACCGTTGTAGCGGGGTCTGGGGGCATCCCCCCCCAGCCAAATTTTGCTATTTTAACATGTAAATAAAGCATTCTGGTGTACTCCCAGAAGAAAATAAAGGGAAAAGACAACATTTTCTTATGGTAAAAATGGCACATTTATTAACCCATAAACTGGTCAGTTAACGGGCGATGCGGTGGGGGGGGTGCGCGCGATTGTAACAGTCTCGGACCTATGGCCGACGAGGGGGGGGGCTATGACTGGCGGGCAGACCTATGACCGGCGGGGGTGTCTCAAAAAGGAGGACAAATACGCGTCCGGCTTGGGCTTTGAAAAACGGACGCCGGACAGGGCTTTGAAAAACCGGACAGTCCGGCTTAAAGCCGGACGAATGGCCACCCTAGCGCTGTGGTTTATCTTGATTACGATTGGTGGTCGTGTAACGTGCAGGGGTGATAGTAGAAAAAAATCCTGAGCCTGAACTTTTTTTTTTCTGGGAGGTAAGCGGGCCCCTAAGCCAAGATATATGCCCTGATCAACATAATTGTCAAGCGGGATCCAGGGGTATGCTCCCCTGGAAGACAATTTGGATAAATAGTCCCTTAAATGATAGATTCTGGTGAATTTTGTGGAAATAAATTGACAACATTCAGGCATGAGATGAACAGACCAAATATAAGCCTATATTACAGTAGCATCTTTGTGTAGAGCACCAGAGCTCTTGGGACCCTGGGCCTGGTAGGCCTGTTCAGTAATCCATCCCTGCTAATACATTTCATCATGTAAATATGAGCATTCCTTCCAGGTGATGTGACCTATTGGCTCAAAATCAGTGCAGGATCATACTTGTTTTGTGAGACACAACTCTTACTTTCTTTTTGTTTCTTCTTTTTTTTTAAATTAAATCTTAACATTCTTCATATTTTTTAAATAAATGTTAAATACATTTAATACCCACGTTTTATTTTGAAAACCGTTAGTTTCCACACGCTGCAGTAAGCTAGCGCTGACTTTCCCAGTTGTCTCAAAGTATTTGCCATAAAGTCGGCAATAAGGGCACACTTGAAAATGATGGAGCGGCTGGCTTGACCACGCGAAACCGAGAGACGGCTGGCTTGACCGCAGTCCGGTGCGTGTGGATGTGCGGCTCCTCCGGGGGAGCGGTTCACGTTAATAGCGGAGTCCGGGAGGGTTCACCTTCACAGACGTAGTTACGAGGGATGTGCGACTATCGTCTTAAACAATACAAAAGTGTTTTTTAAAGTTAGAAAGATATTAGATATTCAACCGATATTCACGCTCCGAATTACAGCGATCAGACACGGGGAACTAAAGCCGCAATCACCGGTATGAGTCCCGTGTGTCTAGCGGTGTCTACCTGCCTAGGTGTCTACCTGCCCAGGTGTATTGGTCAGTATGCCTGCAGCGATTAGTTAAATCAGGGCTTGTTGCGACCACGGATGTATTCGGTTTGCGATGCTCATGCCTTCTTATTTTTATGTTTTACTTTTTGCTCGACTAATGAAAACGTATTCGACTAAGCCGACTATTAGGGGGCAGCCCTAGTTAACTTACAGCACTTTATATGGACCATTAGTTATGTTTTCAATTTATTTACAGAGCAATCCCTGCAAAGTTTTTAGGTAATAACTATAGAAGAGAGGGGGCGTGGCATCACGATGGTGGCTCTCCATCGTGATGTCAGTCAGCCATTACGATGGACGATGACAGACCACGCAAACCTGATTTTTTCTTTTCACAGACACGTCGGTACACCGGTATTCCGGCGTGGTGCCGGAACGCTATCAGCCCTGAACGTGGAACGTGGAGTCATTTGGCCAAAGATTTTTTTTTTTATTGTGAAGAGATAGCAAACTTGTTTCTCGCTCATTATACAGTCGGTTATTATACAGTCTATGGTTGGTTGATTGGTTGGTCGGTCAGTACCCCCCCCCCCCCCCCCCCCCTTTAAAAAAACTCTTCGGATCTACACGATTCACGTAAATGACCTATTTTTAGTTGAAAACGGCGAATTTCGCCGAAAGGTGACTAGTTTGCAGGTATGCAGATGAGGAGTCTGTTGTGACGATGTTACACCGTGTTCAACTTCACGTTGTCATTATGTAATTATATACCAGAGGTCTAATCAAAGGGTGAGAGCGAGTTTGATAACCATAACTCTCACTGTACCGACATGTCCGCTCTGATCCTCTCACTGCGTGTGCTGAAGGTCGCAGGTTTCATTGCCTGCTTTGCATATTCAACAGTGATTGGCTTTCGTATTAGTGACATACCTAATCAAGCTTGCACGAGATACGTGAAAATGTGTGAAATGTAAAAACACCTCTCTAGTGCACTCGTCAACTAGTCTCGCAGAGCGTTTCCATGGTGACGTAGTTCAAATGAACCGATTAGTATAAGATATCCTAACCTGCTGCTTGAAACAGTGCCCCTGGTGGAAGCTGTATGTTATTGTATAACTATAATAATATATAGTATTGTATAGCTATAATAATATATAGCTTTGTATAGCTATAATATATAGCTTTGTATAGCTATAATATATAGTATTGTATAGCTATAATAATATATAGTATTGTATAGCTATAATGATATATAGTATTGTATCACTACAATAATATATAGCATTGTATAATTAGAATAATATATAGTATTGTATAGCAATAATAATATATAGTATTGTATAACTATAATATATAGTATTGTATAATTATAATAATATATAGTAGAACTGACCTGGTGGAAGGTGTATGTGAGCTGCATCTCGTACAGTCGTCTGTTGTCAGGCAGAACGTCACGCAGACCCAGAGCTCTGATCTTATAGTTTACTGGCCTAAACACACACACACACACACACACACACACACACACACACACACACACACACACACACACACACACACACACACACACACACACACACACACACACACACACACACACACACAAACAACATTAAAACATTGATGTGTGTGTGTGTGTGTGTGTGTGTGTGTGTGTGTGTGTGTGTGTGTGTGTGTGTGTGTATGTATGTATGTATGTATGTAGTGTGTGTGTGTGCGTGTGTGCGCTACCTCAGTGGTTGGACCCAGGACTTGAGTGTGATGCTGGGCGCTACGTCTTCGTATCTGAGAGGAGACGACACCTCGAAGCAAGTCACACCCTCTGATGCATTCTGGGAAATAGACACAACCACACATGGTGACCACTTGGGATCTGTGTACTTGATGTACATGATGTGTAGGGGGAGTAGGTGTGTGTGTACTTACGATGTGCAGGGGCGAGGGGTGTGTGTGCAGACCGTGGAAGGAGATGGAGTAGTCCACCGTCACGTCTCCCAGACTGGCCCACCAGCGAGCGATGCACACCTCCACGATACGGCCTGGCTACACACACACACACACACGCACGCACACACATTACAAACATTACAAACACAATACACTACGGGCTACAAAGACACACAAGTTACAAACACAATACACTACTGGCTACAAAGACATGTGGTGGTGCTGGACATAGGGAGGTGTAGCAGGGGGAGGTGTAGCAGTGGAAGAAGGAGCAGGGGGAGGTACCAGGACAGGGAAGGCCTCGGTCAGCGAGCCCTTCTCCAGCAGGGAGGAGAACTTGTAGAATTCGTTGGCGCGGTAGGCCTTCTGCTTCACCAGGTGGACAGCATGGAGCACGAACTTAGAGGACACCTCCCCCGAATGGGAGGTCAGTGTCACCTCTGAAAGACACACACCCAACCCTTATACACACACGCACACAACCCTTACACACACACACACACACACACACACACACACACACACACACACACACACACACACACACACACACACACACACACACACACACACACACACACACACACACACACACACACACACCTGCCCAGGAGGCCCCCAGGGGGACGGTGATGAAGTGGCGTCTGGTCTGACCAGGTCTGAAGTGGACGTCTGAGAAACACACATCCGGGTTCCCCCCCTCACTCACCCTGGGAAGACAGACGGGACAGTGTTTGTAACTCATCGTAAATGTGTGAAATAAATGTGAACTATGTTGACAGGAGGGGGAGAAGACAAGAGGAGGATGTAGGCCCATCAGACCGAGCTGTTGGTTGGTTCTCAAATTACCTCTCCAACCATCAGCAATGTGTGCAGTTCTTCGGTCTTTCCTCCAGCTTTCTGAATGTCACCAAAGGTGTGCCATAAGGTTCTAAGGTTTGAGGACCCACCCTTTTTACTATTTATGTGGGTAAAAAATGAATGACTCTGTACATCTTTATGCCGATGATACTATTGTTAATTGTTGTTAGCACTGTTGTCCTGGCATTTCAACATCTGCCGTCTGCATTTGACACTATTCAGCCTCACTTTTTTCACCTCAAACAAGTGTTAAATGCTTCTTGATCAAAAGAAAGTGCCGGCTGTTCTTTACTGCATCAAGTCTGCACAAGGTACCACTATTGCGATTGTGGCCATCAACAAATATTTAGGCATCACAATTGATGTAAGCCTTTCTTTTAATTTTATATTGATCTTTTAATAAAATCTGAGTTTAAAATGGGCTTCTTTTTTAGGAACAAATCCTGTTTGTCTTTTAATGCTAGCAAAAGCCACTCTCTTGCCTCTCCTGGACTATGGGGATGTTTTGTACATGACGCTCAGCTCCCTCTCTTCCTGTCCATCGTGGGGCTTGGAGATTCATCCCTCACACACCTTCTTCTTTATCCATGCGCCAAACTTTACACCAGTATAAATTCATTTTTAAATCCAGCCAGGAATTGCTGCCCACTTATATGTCATGTTAGCAGTGCTACCATAGCCCACGCTCCCAGAGCATGCTCTACCACCAGACCTTCTACAAGGTCTGGAGAAAGTGTGTGTGGGGGCTTGCTCTTGTGCAGTGTCTGACCACCACTCTAGACCTCATCACTTGTACGGTTTGTGTTCTATTTAATCTCTGTATTCAATGTCCTGTCTGTAACACTGTTGTATTACTGCTTGACCAGGACTCTCTTGAGAATGAGACCCCGTGTTGCAATGATGATGTTATGCCGATCACCTGTCTAAATAAAGGTAAAATAAAAAAGAGGAGGTGAAGAAGGAGGAGGTGAAAAAGAAGGAGTTACCTGGTAGGGATGATAACGGTGATCGGTACCCTGAATACAGGACCCGCTCCTGGAGCAGCAGTATCATAACCCAGCACCTACACACACACACACACACACACACACACACACACACACACACACACACACACACACACACACACACACACACACACACACACACACACACACACACACACACACACACACACACACACACATTAAATAGGCTGCAGTGTTAACATGAGTTTAGTAACCAGCTCTCATTTATCAACTTTGTGTACCAACAGATATGTGCGAACATGCATAACAAGTTGGCTATTCTGCAGCTTATAACTAATTTAAGTCATGTCATGAAGTTGTATAAATGAGGGCTAAACAGCTGTAGGAAGAGCATCAGACAGCAGGTCTAGCGTTGTTCCAGGACATGGTGGGCTGGCAGGTCTAGCGTTGTTTCAGGACACGGTAGGCTGCATTCAGACTCCACCTCCTCATCACAGCGAGTGTTGGAAGATACAGCAGGCGTTTCCCGGCCCTCACTAAGCAGTTTAACGCCTGCAGTCCTTCACGGTCTCATCAACACACAGTAATTCAGTTGGTTTCCCCTTCGCTGCCCAGCAGACCAATAGCAAGGTGGACTTCCAATCCAACATCTAACATAGGAGCGATAAACATTACCATCCATCTCCTGAGTCTCTCTCTCTCTCTCTCTCTCTCTCTCTCTCTCTCTCTCTCTCTCTCTCTCTCTCTCCCTCTCTCCCCTCTCCCCCCCCCCCCCCCCCCCCCCCCCCATATGCACTGTAGTCCCTCTCTCTCCTATATGTAACGTAGTCTCTCGCCCTCTCTAGCGACTATATGTAACGTATAGTCTCTCTCTCACCTCAGTGTAGTGCAGTCCTTCTCTCAGGCCTTGGGGGGTGATGCGGAGGTGGAAGTGACGGCATTGGTTCATCAGCTCCAGGTGGGCGGGGCTCTGCACCCAGGGGGCGGAGCATGTGAGGGCCAGATGGAGCTGGAGGGAGATCCTCTCCGAGTTATCTACACACACACACACACACACACACACACACACACACATATATTTAACAAGCTCTGCACTTTCTGTGTGTATGTATGTATGTGCTGTATGTGTGTGTGTGTGTGTTTATTGTGTATAGTGTGTGTGTTTACTGTGTGTAATGTGAGTGTGTGTGTGTGTACTGTGTTTAGTGTGTGTGTGTTTACTGTGTATAGTGTGTGTGTGTATGTGTGTGTTTACTGTGTATAGTGTGTGTTTGTGTGTGTACACTGTGTATAGTGTGTTTAGTGTGCGTGTACCTGTGTTCTCTGGGAACACGGGTTCGATTCCCACACAATGGTCTGAGGGTGCCAGGATGTGGGCGGGGTCCCTGAGGTAGATGCCTCGCTGCGTTCCCACGGTTACAGAAAAGCCCAGTTGGCTTGTGGGTAGAGAGGCATGCTGAGTGAGGTAGTCCAACGCCCGCTCCACCTGCCAGCAGAACCAAGTCAGTAGCATGCTAACAAGTAGCATGCCAACATGGCTAGCTGTAGCAAGTAGGCTACCGCTAAGCTAGCGGTAGTCTGCTAACCAAACTACTTGCTAGCATGCTACCACCTACCCTCATCCTAACCGAAACAAGTGCTGTGTCTGAAATCGCGCACTTACGTAAGTGCACTTACATTTAGTGCATTTCACTATCCCCACAGTACACTTACTTATAGGCGCAGTGCTCTCATTTCTACAGTGCACTGTCAAAACAGCCTTCGCGCACCGACCGGAAATGAGTTCGCAGTTTGACGGTTTTTCTTCGTTTTTTTTTTTTTTTTTGCCGTTTTCCTCCTGGCGGAAAACGGCCTACCGCTAAGTTTATTTACCTATGAAAT
>JAOPHQ010005334.1:0-5000 GCA_030340625.1 Merluccius polli
ATGTAGTCGGTCCTTAATGTATTGAAATCGGGGAAGGAAAAAACTCTGCGTTTATGGGGAACATAATATGAAATGCAGTCATATTTAAAAAAAAAAAAACCCGTCTTGCTTCTTTCTCGCGGCGCGTCTCATAAAGTCATAGCTGTCACTATTATCTGACCGTTTCAGCTGAACGTGTTTTTATTTATAAATGTAGGAAAAGGCGGGACGGTCTAGCGGTTTGGCAGCATCTGGCAGTATAGCATAAAAGCGGATAAAAGCATCAGATAAATGACTTAATAGCGAATAAATACAGGAACACAGGAAAGCCCAAATAACCGCCGTAAACGCTTTTCGACTGCGCCGGTAATCGGACCGGTTCGATATCCCACGGCGAAACACGCGGGGGGATCGAAGTTTCCACTCAGATAGACCGGTATCCCCCTGTTGCTATCCCCCATGTGACGTCGTTCATGTGTGACATGTAACCCGGTACCCCCACCCCGCACACACACACACACACAACACACACACCCTCCAATCAGCCGAAAACAATACGTCGTTTTTTTGTTTTTTTTTGGTTCGTCCTCTGCTGTATGGCTACTTAGTTCAAACTACTCAGGGCCCCCCCCCCCCCCCGCCGCCCCACCCTATTGGTTGTCAGCACTCGCCTCAGTCCAACACGATACGGCCTATGGTCCAACACAATTTCAACTGCTAAAATAACCGACCCCCCCCACCCCCCCGCCGCCAACTCTTATTTTCCGACATTCGATATCCACCGCGTACAGGAGAATTACGAAAGGTGACCGGGGGGGGGGGGGGGGGGGGAGAGAGAAAAAACGACAGCCCCGTGGAAAACGGCGAAAACGACCGCCGCTGCAGGGTTTCGTCGCAGATGAGCCGAGACGGGGGGGGGAGATAAATTGCCGGTGACGTTAACCGTTATTAAAACAACTGGTATATATGTACGTGCGTGCGTGCGGGGTATGCGTGCATCGCATCCTTAAAAAAAGACCCCCAGTCGGAGGGGGGGCGTACGTACGGGTCATGTCATGGCACCGTCCAAAACCCGCAGCAGACATGGGGGGGGGGAGGGGGGGGGGGGGACATGATAAGACATGAGCGTTTCAAAAAGCGCCGCGAGTGAATTGGTACAGACAGCATCCATTACGGTAATTGTTCCATGCGTACGACCCACATGCTAGAAATTACGCCCGCAGCGGTTCACTGTGTGGTCAAACCCCCCGAAAGAAGAAGAAGAAGAAGAAGAAGAAGAAGAAGAAGAAGAAGAAGAAGAAGAAGAAGAAGAAGAAGAAGAAGAGAGAGGGGGGGGGGGGGGGCATCATTTTATGTGTGGTTAAAAAAAAAAAAAAAACACCACTTTTTTTTTCCCCGGGTCTATATTTAGCCGGCCCCTGGCTTCTCCGCCCGATAGGGTGATGAACGGCGGCGAGTCAGCACTCAATCCTAGAAAACCAAGAGATAAATATTGACGAGAAAAAAAAAAAAATAATATATATATATATATATAATAAACGAGAGGTGGAGGAGAAAAAAAAAAAAGAAATAAAAAAAGGGAAACGGGAAGGTTGGGAAAGAAATTCCAGATGTCAACAGTAAAGTTTGTCCAGCTCCGGTCTGTGGCCTCGGGAGCTTTGTGTACCTGTCCCTGGTAAAGACATTAGTCCTGTTGTCTCGCTCCGGGGGAGACGCACAACAAAGCCAGTGAATTCTCGGAAGCCTTTCAATCAATGTTCCCCCCCGACCTTACGTCCCGCCGCCCCTGCTGCTGCTGCTGCTGCTCAATGCCAACCTCTCTCTCTCTCTCTCTCTCTCTCTTACAGTATGTCTCTCTTTGTCTGTCTGTCTGTCGCTCTCTCTTCTTTCTCTATCTCTCTGCATGTCAGTCTTTCTTACCTTTCTCTCTCTCTCTCTCTCTCTCTCTCTCTCTCTCTCTCTCTCTCTCTCTTTGGCTATTTCTCTCTTGGTCTGTTTTTCTCTGTCACTCTCTCTGTCTGTCTGTCTGTCTGTCTCTCTCTCTCTGTCTCTCTCCCGCTCTCGTTCTCTGTATGTCTCTCTCCATCTCTTTCTCTCTGTCTTTATCCCTCTCATATGTATTTCCATTAACCCCCTCTCGCTCCTTTTCTATTTTAATCAGTTCAATTCAATAAAAATGTGTATCTTTGGATGGGCAAGCACAAAAAATAGGATTTTGCAATGATTAACATACATCTTCTAGATATGATACAGTTTTGGTTTGTCGCATGGGATTAAAAGAAAAATTTAAATTCATAAAAATGTATAGTAAAAACTTACTTGAATAGTGCTGTATCATATTACAGCAATGTGTCAACAGTGTGATTAGGGTTGTCCATTTAAAGACATTAAAAAAAGTGTAACATTAATTGTATAAAAATAGAACGGCAGTTATCGACTGTGCAAAAAAAGTGCAAAAATAAACATATTTGTTTTGTCCTTTTCTGCTCACAGGACGACACGCATCTTACTGCTGCTATCGTACATCTCAGTATTTCTTATTCGTGTTTTCTGTGTTTTGTGCGATTCGTAAAGGGAAAAGCGGTGCATCTTGATATACGGTGTACTTCTACTTCGCAGGTGGCCTAAAAATTCATCTCGGTTTCCCCCCTGTGTGTTCGTGTGTGCGATGGGTGCACAGCCGGTCTCTCTGGGGGGACACAGGGCTGCGTATGGTGGAGTCTGTACAGTCAAGGACTTTCTTAGGTCTTTTGGTCTGTCCCGGTGGTCAGGTATTTGTCTACCTGACCACCCCCGCCCCTTAAGGCCAAATAGCACGCCGTATATCTTTGTGTCGATTCTTTTTCTCGACTTTTTCCGTCGTTCGGTTGGGTGAGGCGAGGCGGCGGTCTTGGGCCTCTGTGTGCGGTCTGATGGTGTTTGTGGATGCGGTTTGAGAACCAGCCGCCCTATAGGGGACTACTGTCTGGGTGTAGCTTTCTGTTGTTTGGCTTTGTATTCGGATCGGTTCTTTGTTCGATGATTATAAAATGCCAATTTTTTTTAGGGGATTTTGATATAGTCCAGATTGTGCTGTGTGTGTGCGCTATTCTGTGTTTTCACGTCAGACCCTGAGAATAGATTTGAGGAAGTCGGCATCTCAATTCGGTGTTGGTCCCTTTTTTTATCTCTGGCTTTCCTCCTGTTATGTTTCATGTATTCTCCTCCCTCTTTTTTTTCTTTTTCCCTGCACCTCCTTGTCTCTCTCTCTCTCCCCCTCCCTCTCCCTCCCTCCCTCTCTCTGATGTGTGTATCATCCGCAGAACAGCGAGGTGTTCTGCAGATGAGAGGAGGTGTTTGTCTGCTTGCAGCTTGTCGTCGCACTCTTCATGTCCCCCCCCCCCACCCAACCCACCTCCCTCCCCTCCTCAGACAGCCATGACATCCCCCCCCCCCTCCCTCCCTCCCCTCCTCTCATTTCTCTACTTCCCATGGTCATGGTTTTTGACCACAGTCGCCCTCCATGCACCCCACCTCTACCTTCCCCTCCTTACCCCCCCCCCACCCACTCCATCACTTTCACTTTGAACTGAGCAGAAGCAGACGCTACTTGTTGAGTGGCGTGTAATGCGATGGCGATGACGATGATGGCGGTGGTGGTGGTGGTGGTGATGATGGTGGTGGTTGGTGGAGGCGAGGTGGTGGAGCCCGGGTCCCGTCGTATAGCCTCCATCACGTTTGCTTTTTTTTTTTTTTTAAATGTCTTGCAATCCTGAAAAGGGGAGACGTCCACCGAATCATTCTGCGGATGGAAATATGAGTAAGTGGACAGAAAATGCCACTGATTGCCAAATGCAATGTCAGCAGTTATGTTTTGCCTACCGTGTATGCTACTGCGTTATTGTTTTTTTTGCAATAGATATATGACGGCAAAATGTTTTTCCGATATCTGTCAACAGTGTAGTTATTATCAAGATTACATAAACAATAAATCGTATCCAGGAGGTTTATTTTGTCATTATTTTTATATATTTATTTCAAAAGAAAAGCTGTTAGAGAGCAACATGCACACCGTAAATCAATTTGAGGATCATTTTAAAGCTTGAAAAATGAGAACCAAGCGTTCTCTCATGAGAGACGTATCCATAGACATAACGTGTTGTTTCGCTTACACACACACACACACGTTTTCCCTTTTAAAGCGTCCATTTTTACACAGAATTGTGTTATCGCACTTTTTCTTTAAAACTGAATGTGGGACATTTGCCGCATAGGTCCACATCATTGACGTATACCGTCCAATAAAGGCAGTGGTAATGCTTCAACCCCCTCAGAAGTGCCTTAATCTCAATGATAACTGTTTGGATTGAAGGCCTGCTCACATCTAACAGACTGGGCCTCATGTCTGCTTAGCTTCAGATTTTAGGCAATGCTGCCTCCTAGTGGACATGATGGTGAATGCCGTTTTTTTTTGTTGCATGATTTAATTTGACTCGTCTGTCTGTCTGTCAGTCCGCCTTTCTGCCTGTCTGTCTGCCTGCCTGCACGCCTGTCCGTCTGTTTTTTATAATTGCATTGATGGCTCGCCGCGGTGCAGTAATTTTTGTTTGTTGGACCAAAGTCAGTCCTCAATTTGTCCCCTGGTGTATTGCTGCAGCCCTTTACAATGAAGCCCATCCTAATGGTAGAGAACGGCTTGTAAACGCTTTGCCGCACTCAGGGGGACGCACTCTCCGCTCCGCTCTTTGAGCTGCTCCTGCCAGGTGACTTTATAAGCCCTTGTGATGAATTAAAGATGACAGACAGAGAGAGAGAGAGAGAGAGAGAGAGGGAGAGGGAGAGGGAGAGAGAGAGACCCAGAGGAACAGTGAGATAATGGGGCACTGTAGAAGAATGCCTTAACGGTCGATCGAGAGGGAGTTTGTTGGAAGTTTGTTCCAGGCGGTGTGTGTCTAAACCTGAGCCAAGGTGGAGGCTTTGTGGTGACCTCCCCGAATACAGCAGGGAGGGAGAGATGGAGAGAGAGCTGGAGAGAGAGATGG
>JAOPHQ010005334.1:10000-18091 GCA_030340625.1 Merluccius polli
TGGTGATGATAACCCATAACCACATCATTACATCATTGACACCGCTGCGTTCACCCAGGTTCATAAAACATTGTATTTTTATTTACCTGTTGCGATGTCGAGCCTCATTGAGGTTTTTCAGCAGCCGCCAGCAAACTGTACTGATTCCAAGTAATTGTTGCACAATTTATCCGCTTGTAAATAAAAGCGAGAGGCTGCAATTAGAGAACAGAACGCAGCTCAGGTGTACAGATGTGCCCTGTTTAGAATCAGGATGTGATTGTTTTGCCATGGATACAAGGATACAAATTAGTCTTGGTATGTTGGTGCAAGGAAGAAATTACGAAATGCAAAATGATTCAGTATAGAGAGGAATTTCGTAATTTTGTATTTCTTCCTTGGAGAAGGAACACCCTTAGCGGTCGAGACTGTTTCTAATTCACCTTCCCGTTGTACAGTGATTGCATGATTTAAATACATACCCACACAAAATATACAAAAAAATATGAACACAACTGAGACAAACGAACCAAACATTTGTACCAAAAAAAACCCCAACAAAAATATACGACGTGTCTTATCTATAGTGTCAAGCTATAGCTCTTCGGCTTCGCTGCTATCCTAAGGCGGATGGTTTAGTGGACGCTTTTCTGGGGGCCTAAATCTATAGACCGGGTGTGAGCCAGCCAGCCAGCCGGGGCCCTCGGACGCAGCCTGCGCTCATGAGGATTTGTGGCGAGGCGGCGGCGGCAGAAAGGTGTCACAGCCCCCTGGTAACCTGGCCCACCCCCCCCACCCCCCCACACTCCCACCCCCACCCTCCCACACTCCCCTCCCACGCCATAAAGAAGTCACTGCCCCGCCATCTTGTTTCTTTCCGAAAATTCACATGTCGGCTTAACATGCGTCACGATTTTGCGAGGTAGTGAATCCCCATAAACGTTATTGCTATTTGTGTGCAATGAAAAGCCCCCCCCCCCCCCCCCCCCACACACACACACACACCCACCCCCCCCCCCCCACCACCACCACCACCACCACCACCACCACCGCCCTGCCAAAGACATTAGCAGGTGTTTGTCTGTTTTGTGAATCTGTTGCAGCTGTGGCTTGTCCGAAGAACACGCTTTTTTCTTTTCGTACATTTTGCGATGCAGGGTTTGCGCTGAAAACATATGGAGGCACTTCGCAGCCTTGACTGAGAAGCAGTCCTAATTTGCCCCGATGATTGTTTGTGCAGATATTCAGAAACGGGTCCATTGTCATTGGGGATGTGTGTGTGTGTGTGTGGTGGGGGGGGGGGGGGGAGATAGAAAGAAAAAAGAAATACCGGGCAGTTCACAACTCACTGGGAGATTCTCGCTATGGAGATTGGTCATTTGATTTTGACTTTTTATTTTTATTTGACATTTGGCTTTTATTTCAATCTGGTTCTAATGTACAAAAGAGTTATTGTGTTTGTGTTTTATTATGCTTTGTACTTGCTCGAAAGAAGATGTTGAGTCAATGTTTTCTCAAAATTTGTAGGACTCGTTGAAATTCCTCCTGTAATCCAGTCCTTCGGGCCTTTCCCCCCTCCAAGCAGATTATAAAACGTTAACCTTAAGGCTCAAACCTTACCAAAGTCCCGGCCTCAAGTATGAAAAAAAGGCGCTGGATATTTTGATATTACAAACACAGACCTAGGCCTGGGCCCCGCGGAGTCAAGGCAGTCTTGTTGTGTTTGGTGTGAGTCCTGAGACCGGTCGCGGAGACATTCCTGTATCTTTGATGAAGTGGGTCACGTTCAAGACGAAAAGGACAGGGGGCTGGTAAAAAAAAAAAAAAGAAAAAAAGAAAAATGAGGAGTCGAAGAAAAGAAAAGAAGTAACACAGGAGATGAGAGGGAGATTGAGTGTTTGGTTTTTCTGGCTCAGGTCTTACAGCGAGAGGCGTCGTGCCAACAGAAACTTTCGCTGTCCTCATGACACCACACAAAAGTCCTGAACATTTACACACACACACACACACACACACACAGGCATAGGCACACACACACAGGCATAGGCACACACACATGCACATGTATCACAAACACACACACACACACTTTGGGATTCCTCCATACAAATGAATTACTGAATAAATAGAGAATATTTTCTTCACAGATAAGAAAAAATCAAAATGGCACCGCATCAAACTAAACAACGGTTAATACAATGAATATCTTGGCAGGCCGTCCCGTACGGTCCTTTAAAACTGTGTTGACGTTCCATTCTTTTATTGTTTGACTGTATTATAAAACATTTAAAACAAGATTAATAATCTGTATGGGGTTTCATTGTGAAATAACGTAAGTAATGAATCGCAGATCAACATCTCTGCTTCCGTACGATTGTGTTTGTGAGGCGAGCACAAATATAACACACCTTGAGAATAAATGTTTGCTTCTTTTCTCAAGATTGGTTATAAATAAACACACACTTTCTGCCAGAGAGGATGAAGGGCCCTTGACCCGAAAATGATTTTAGCCTCAACAATCTCATGTTTGCGACGTCTGACTATTCAGCATCTTCTCAATTTATTTTTAGGAATAAACAGCACTGGAACGATAGGGCTTTGTAAGTTGACATTTAATTATGGCATTCATTTTTTATGGCATGATTGTATTTTCTTTTACAGATTTATAGCTCGGCTATATATATATATATATATATATATATATATATATATATATATATATATATATATATATATATTACAGCTCACAGCCGTATCAAGGCAATTTCCAAGTACAACAAATACAAAGAAAATGGCAGTGGGCCATAAACATCAGATGCATTTAACTAGTTTTTTAGTTTGAGTGATTTTTAGTGGTCATCGTTTACAAGGTGAGCGAGTTCTCCTACCTGTACACTGTACAGCGTCATATAAATACCATTGGGCCCGGTTTATGGCCCAATCTTTGTTTTATTGTGAATACGCCCTTCACTCCGACGCCCCTGCAGCACCGCTTCCACATTAGAAAAGGTTGTGGGGTCTTCGGTTTGTATGGATATAAATGTCAATATTTTCCCCATGACTACATCTACCGCTATCATAAATGTGAAGCCTGCTAGCTCTTCCAAGATGTGTCGTTTTGCAGATTTTACCGGAAACAGCCAGAACTATGACGAGATTTCGTACTGCAGCCTCGGAAATCCTGCCAAAGTCCTGGCTTCCTTGCGCTCGTTTGAGTCGACGCTCTGAGCCCAAATCCCGGCTCCTTGATGCTAATTTGAGGCCCTACCCGTTTTAAGGAGCCAAAATCCCAGCTCCTAGATGCTAGTTTGAGGCTATGCTAGACAGGTTTAAGGAGCCGGCCGCCAACGCCAATTTGAGTCTCGTTTTAAATAGCTAAAATTCCTGCTCCTTGCCGCTACTCTGCGGCTATGGTCGTTTTAAGAATGGAAGAGATTAGGGGGCAGGACCCCGTGCCTGTTTGTCTTTTCCACGTCCTTATCTGCCTGCTCGGTAATTACTGACTTCCTATAACGCTTCTTTGCTGCAGATAAGACGTTTATTTTCTGCCTTTAGTTGGCTCACTCCGACTTCCTATGTGCCTTTGCCCTGCCTGTGCCCTCACAGTGACGCACACACACACACACGCACACACACGCACACGCGTGCGCCGCTTTACATTCGGTCTTTGCCTTACTTGTGGGGGTCATAACTGTGGATGACAGAATCCACTATAGAGCCCAGTGTTATTGTTGCTGGCACCTCAGTGACTCTGCAGTAAGTACACTCAATACACTGGCACTGCGATTCAACCTAAACAGAGTCGGGACGTTGGCAATGCTCTATGTTGATTGGCCGGTCTCCCCTGGTCCTATAGGGTCGTCTTGGAGATGGGGAAACCATGGCGAACGGAACAGAAACACAACCGCCAAGGGTACCGGAGGCGAGCGGATGCCAAAGTTTTTTTACGGCGCACGGTTTTCAGAAATTTTTATCGCTTTGATTTAAAAAAAACTTGAAAAAACTGTTTATCCACGCATGGTATGGCTTCTCTACATCTTGGGAAACATTTATTCATCTTGAGAAAGAAAAAAAACAAAAAAAGAAACCCAACAAGGCCAAGAAAATAGACGCGACACCCTCTCTCTCTCTGGCTTGTATACATGCACACCATGTTGTTTGCTTGCCATGGCCTTGATAGAGAAAACACACCGCACACACACACACCGCACACACACACACTCTGCAATACATCAGCCAACATGTCAGCATTATATGCCCCCCCTCCTCCCCCCCACACACACACACACTCTCCCTCTCTCCGTCTTTCAACACACACACACACACACACATGCACTTGTATACACACACACACACATACACATACGCTCATATGGAGATCCCGGGGCGCTCCCTGGTAAAGATGGGGACGACTCAGCCACATGTTGCCGATGCGGTTAACCCCCCCCCCCAAAACCCACCGCTTTGAGAAACCAGCTCCCCCAAAAATCAGCGCAAACCATCTTGAACTAATCCCCTGGCTGGGGAAGGAGAGATGAGGTGGGGTGTAGTGTGTGTGTGTGTGTGTGTGTGTGTTAGGGGGGGTGTGTAACCCAGGCGTCTTGATTACCTCACCACCAAAAACCTGGTGCTTGTCTCTGGTGGTGGACCGCGACGACCGGACTGCCGCCACTGGGTCCGAACGTGTCTGAAAGGTGGGCCGGGGCTGAGCCGGTTCGCAGACCGCAAGCGCCGGGTTTGGGTTTGATGTCGGTCGCCGCGGTTACAGGGGGAGACAACGGGCGGGAGATAACAGCCTCAAAGTGAACGCGTTCACTCGTCCTTTTAACGTCGCGTCAAGGCCCGTCTGCGGCTGTGATGAATCGGGCGAGAAGAGATCATTTAGCGCGAGGTTTCCGTTTTTTTTCTCGACAATACTGATAATATTCAAGACGATTTTCCTTACGACGTAAACCTCTTCGAGCGCATCGACAACAACGTTCACTCACATCGTACCTGAAATGGTTTCGCTTATCGCATGTCGACTCTAAAGCGTCATTTTCTCAGATTTAGCACGGCCTTCTCGGGAGGTGTACAGCTCTAGCGCTGCAATCCGCATCCAAGGGTCTCTCACTAGGATCCGAGACCCGACCCGGGACCCGTGTGGGATAGGGTCCAGGGACTGTGTATCATTACGTGTAAGACCCGGGATCAGCGCTGACCACAAGAGAAACGCATGGAAGTGCTGCGGTGCGGCATGATAGTGATTAGGGCCGACCATTAGGATTAGATTACAAGAGTGGGAAATATGGTGAACAAACCCACAAGAGCGCAAAATAAGCGGGGAAAAAAAAGTCGAAATGCAGGAGGGGAAAGGCGCACGGTAAAAATGGATACCTTCGTCGCAGGGTTGAAAACGAATATAAAGAGGTCAAACCTAGTGGCACCTCTTCCTTCCGGGCCTCCTGCATGCAAATCGTGGACAAAGATGAGAAGAAAGATGAGAGGCGCTGCTGTGTGTGTGTTACATGTGGTGGCCTGTGACAGTTTGACAGTCGAACCATAACAAGTCTTTTATTAGGCTACCATATGCTGTATCCAACATGATAAACGGTTTTAGCAGCAGAACAGCCTTTTTAGTAGCAAATTTTAATGACCGGGTTTGTCGGGTCCATAAAATACCCTACCCGCCTCGGATCCCGGGTCCCTCTCCTCTCAGACATGTTACGGTCTGCGCTATCTCAGACCAAAAAAAAACGGGTCGGTATATATATTCCCCCCCCCAAAAAAATAATTGGATCCAATCAGGGCTCGGAAAACAAATTTCCCCTGGTCCATTAGGGCCCGGGTCCATTATTGTGGACCCGTGAAGACCTGTAATCCGCATGGAATCAATTTTAATCTTTTTTTATTTCTCTGGTTTATTTTATGTGTTTTTTTGTGTTATTGGCATGGGGCACAGAGAGAGAGAGAGAGAGAGAGAGAGAGAGAGAGGGAGAGGGAGAGGGAGAGAGAGAGGGGGAGAGAGAGAGGGAGAGAGAGAGAAGGTGGTGGTAGTGGAGATGGGAGTTTGGCCGGGCTGCTGGAACACTTGAGCTCACTGAAGACGCAGTCTGAGTGTGATTAGCTGGGCTGGAGAGCAGCTTAGCTCGCTCTAATGAAGCCAGCTCTCATCTGTCACTGTGTGTGTGTGTGTGTGTGCGCGCGCACACATGTGTGTGCATTGTTGTGTATATGCACATGTGTGTGCCTTTTTTTTTTTGGTGTAGGAGGAAGAGAGTATGTCTGTTTGTGTTTGAAAGTGAGAGGGCGTAGAGAAGAGACAAAAACAATATGGCAAAGATAGAGAGAGGCCTGCTCACAGAGAGAGAGAGAGAGAGAGAGAGAGAGAGAGAGACAGCGATTACATGAGCAGAGAGAGAGAGAGACACACACACACAGATTAAATAAGAACAGAGAGAGACAGAGAGAGAGAGAGCGACAATCAGACCATAAAACTAAACAATAATAATACGGCAAGAGACAAAGAGAGACGCGACAATTAAATAGAGACAGACATAGCAACTCAACTTCGAGTCTGACACAGAGACATGAAATGATAGATCGAGCTGGCGGAGAACAATTACACAGTTACACTAAGTGAGTCTGTCTGACTGCCCTTTTTTCTGAAATCCAACCCGAGGCCGCGAAGGGCTCACCATGGTTTCAATGTTACACCCATAACAAATAAACAAAGAGCTTTGATTAACGTGCACGTGTGTGTGTGTGTGTGTGTGTGTGTGTGTGTGTGTGTGTGTGTGTGTGTGCGTGTGTGTGTGTGTGTGTGTGCGTGTGTGTGTGTGTGTGTGTGTGTGTGTGTGTGTGTGTGTGTGTGTATGCATGTGAGTGTGTGTGTGTGTGTGTGTGTGTGCGCGTGTGTGTGTGCGCATGTGTGTGTGTGTGTGTGTGCGTGTGTGTGTGTGTGTGTGCGTGCGTGTGAAAGAGAGAAATTGATACAGGACCAATGTGAATCTGTCTGTGGCACCCGCTTTCTCTGACAACCCCCCCTCCCCCCTGTCCACACGCACACACACGCGCACACACACGCGCGCACACACGCACACACACCCGCACACACGCACACACACACACACGCACACACGCGCACACACACACACACACACACACGCACACACACACCCACACACACACGCACACACACACACACACACACACACAACCGAACGCGCGGCCAACACTATGAGTCGGGGGGGCTTAACAAGAGAAACAGAAACAAAACTCTGAATATCCCCCGGTCTCTCGGAGTGAGTTTCTGATGACATGAAAGAGCCGTGCCTGCTCATCACTTTCCTAAACCCGGGGAAAACCACCCGGTCGTGTCACTCGTTCCTACGCCGCTCCAGCGCCGGACATGTGTCTGTCAAGCCTTTTTTTTTTTTTTTTTTTTTTCTTTTTTTGGATCCCCTGCTCTCTCTCTCTCTCTCTCCGCCGGTGGAGTCATCCGCTTACTGTCGTGAGAATACTCAGCGCCGGGTAATTGATAACAGAATCACACACACACACACACACACACACACACACACACGCTGCCGGCCGCACATCTGCGTAAGGAATAATGACACTTTGATCATATTTCCCCCCGTCGTCGACATCGAGACGGCTGATTAACAGGAGGAGCGTGCGTTTTCGTCGGCACATGCACAAGAAGAGGCGCACACACACCGCTAACGCCGATGATGACCGATGACGCCGATGCGTGTATGCGTGTATATTGGCGTGCGGTTTTTTTTTTTTGTATACCGTAGATATTTCTTTTTCGATACTCCGGCCGTTTGTGTCTTTATTTATATACGGGGTGGGGCGTTGGGACCTATTCATCCACTCCAGATTTTTGTCGGCTAACGTTTCGGGGGTTAGCTCATGTGGAAATGTGAATCCAGAGCGTCCTCCTCCTCCTCCTCCTCCTCCTCCTCCTCACATGGTTTTAATCAGCGCTTCCTGTAGACCTTGTGGGTTCACAGGCATACCTTCACCACAGGGCTCCTTAACCTGCTGCACACCGGCCACTGGGGAGTGAGGAGAGGAAAGGGGAGATAAGGAAGGAAGGATGGATGGATGGATGGAAGGAAGGAA
>JAOPHQ010005335.1:0-20770 GCA_030340625.1 Merluccius polli
ATATCACAAAACAAATTGTATTTCGGTAAGCCGACAACTGGAGAAAAAAAATAAAACCACTGACGTGTGTCCAAGCCAGCAGCGTATACAGGATATTGGACGTGGTCCTCTATTAAATCTGTTAAATAATGGGCTGTCTTCTAACATCGTTCTGGTGAGTCACACGCAAAAATAGAAAAGAAACGTCGAGTCATGACAAAAGCCATCTGAAACCTTTTCGACAAAAACCTGAGTGAGAAATGAGAAATGCAAGGAAAGTAGTTCCAGTGTGTTCAGTAATCACATGTGCTCGTTAATTGGAGTGGGTCAATTTGCAGTGACTTACTGGTCTTCCTATGTCTCTTCTCGCTCTGTCTCTCTCTCTCTCTCTATCCCCAACTCTCTCTCTTTCATCACCCCCAACTACAACCCCGTAAATAGGGAGCGATCGGACCGCAGGTGGTCTCGGAGCCAGGACCCCCGGTCTGCAGGGTATGCCTGGAGAGAGAGGAGCCGCGGCATCCCAGGACCCAAGGGAGACAGAGTAAGCCGTGAAAAAAAAAAGACTTGATGACGAGCAGCGTTTATGTTGCCAATGCGTTCATTAGCTGTGATGTTTCCAGGGCTGTGATAAAATACTAAATGTAAAGAGTGTGGAGGGAAGGGAGGCGTGTTGACGATGTGACGATGTGTTGAGGTTTTTTGTGTCTTGGTGCTCCACAGGGTGACAACGGAGAGAAGGGACCCGAGGGTGCGCCTGGCAAAGACGGTTCTAGAGTGAGTCTCTTATCCCGGCTGTGGCGGTGTCGCTATTTTATATTCACTTTTTTTTTAAATGTTGTTATTAAAAAAATGTCTGTCTATTTCCTCATACAGGGTCTGACTGGTCCCATCGGCCCCCCTGGCCCTAGTGGTCCCAACGGTGAGAAGGTAAGAGTCATAATCACGTATTTCTTGTTTTCATATCATTAACCTGAACACATAATTTGCTCAGTGAACACAATTCATTCATTTCATTTCAGACACGTTTATAGAAAAAACAATTATAAAATGAATACCAAATGTATTTATTCATTCATTCGAAGTGCACAACAACACAAATGTTTTGTTGTCGACAACAATGTATTTCATTATTCGTACTGCTCCCCTTCACCGTTACCGTAATCGTTTTCTCTCCTGTCTGTGGGAAGAGGAGCGAAGTAGGGCCTCATGTATATCACATGAGCCGTGTGTCTGACATGTGATTCCTCCTACAGGGAGAATCCGGTCCATCTGGCCCAAGCGGCGCGCCAGGTACCCGCGGTGCCCCTGTAAGTGCTCCTCATTCTGCTGAACCGAAACACAAGTTATTCCTCACGCAGACTGTGTAGATTACAGGCATCAGATAGATTAAAGCACGGCAATTGGTCATAGCGATTGCATTCTCTGCGGCTGATTCAAAAAACAATGTTTTGCAATCAGCAAGGAAACAACCACAATATGAACCCTCCATTATGTTCAACTATAGCGATAGAGTCAGATGAGTCAGACTTCACCTGGTGTATCCTATTCAAGGATTGGCATTGCTAGTTGCTGAACCGTAATGTTGAATCCCTGGTAGAATAAGGCAAACATCTCATTTTGGAATAGATAATTTTGACTTTGTCACTTCCTGTGAGCCTTGTCGACTCTGTTCATTGTGACCCCTGATTCATTGTCGTCCCGTTTCCCTCTTGTTCTCAGGGTGACCGAGGTGAGACTGGCCCTCCTGGACCTGCTGGATTCGCTGGACCTCCTGTAAGTGTCTGAATACGATAAAACCGCTACCTTTCAATATTTAGCAATATTACTTTTCTATTTTTCTTGTCTATTTTAGTTGACTTATTTGACTAAATGTACCCTACTTGTACTGTTATTCTAGCATTTACTCCTTATTATACCTTATCGTAACATCCTCAGGACAATCCCAAGCCTTGCTTATATATATATATATATATATATATATATATATATATATATATATATATATATAGTCCCTATGTATGCAGGACCCTCCTGTAGGTATCATTAAGATGCCTACTTCAGACTTGCTCCTTGATGTTCACAAAAAAACAACAAATCTACCAAAGAGATTGCTGAGCGATTGCTCTGCAGTGTTTCAAGTTATGCGCTTGTGGCCGAACCCCAGTGGTTCGGACCAATTAGAGGGACTACTGGCAGCGACGTGGTTTTGCTGCAGGGTTTAGGTGTGATGACAGTGAAAAGCAACTGTTTGTTCGAAAAACAACAATGGCGGCTCCTAAAGAGGTTACCGTAAGTTATATCTGAACTGGAGAGTATTTCTTAATTGAAAGAAAAGCAAAGAACGGCACTGAAGGCTTTTCTCGATGGAAAAGATATTTTTAGCTCTCCTACTACGTCATATGGTTCATTGATCTGATTAGCTAAAATTAGCCAGTGATGGACGGTGATTCATCCAATCACACGCCAAGTATTTTTTGAAAGTGTCCGCCCTTTTCCAAACAGTTTCCACGGATGACTACCCAGATGGTTCTGTGTAACCAACTCAAACCATCTGGTGCGTCAGAGTACAGTGTAGGGTTAATTAAGCAATATCACACGAGAGGGAGTGCTGTTATACTGAATATCAGCACGGCTGCTGTGATTCAGTTGTAGGTACGAGGCCGAATCAATTGCTAATAATAGATTATGTTTTGTTTGTTTATTTAATCATTTATTTGGCTCTGCCAACACAAATAGTTCAGCGTTGCCAAGCAACACAACCATTTCCTGTTACCGCAGGTCGGCTACTACTAGAGCAGCTGTGAAGCGGAGGGATACATGTGTAGTTAAAAGTCCCAGTGCTGTTATAATGAATATCAGCACTCATGGAACGCCTCTTGTCCAATCAAATGACTCCGAACTAACTGTTGTATATGTAAGGGATAATCCACTCTGAGGTGTGCATGTATCGAAAAATAATGCCCAAAGTGACCCTAACCCTAACCTCAGAGTGGATTATCCCGCGAAATATATGGGTCTGACTAATGCCTGGAACGCAATCAGTTAACATGAGATTCATAAATAGAGACAATCTTAATAACAACCTGGCAACGTTACCTTATTACTCCACTAAATAGAGACGATCTTAGTAACGACATGGTAACGTTACCTTGTTACTCCAGTAAATAGAGACGATCTTAGTAACGACATGGTAACGTTACCTTGTTACTCCAGTAAATAGAGACAACCTTAGTAACGACATGGCAACGTTACCTTATTACTCTAGTAAATAGAGACAACCTTAGTAACGACATGGCAACGTTACCTTATTACTCCAGTAAATAGAGACGATCTTATTAACGACATGGCAACGTTACCTTGTTACTCCAGTAAATAGAGACAACCTTAGTAACGACATGGCAACGTTACCTTATTACTCCAGTAAATAGAGACGATCTTAGTAACGACATGGCAACGTTACCTTATTACTCCGGTAAATAGAGACGATCTTAATAACGGCATGGTAACGTTACCTTGTTACTCCGGTAAATAGAGACGATCTTAGTAACGACATGGCAACGTTACCTTATTACTCCAGTAAATAGAGACGATCTTAGTAACGACATGGTAACGTTACCTTATTACTCCAGTAAATAGAGACAACCTTAGTAACGACATGGCAACGTTACCTTATTACTCTAGTAAATAGAGACAACCTTAGTAACGACATGGCAACGTTACCTTATTACTCCAGTAAATAGAGACGATCTTATTAACGACATGGCAACGTTACCTTGTTACTCCAGTAAATAGAGACAACCTTAGTAACGACATGGCAACGTTACCTTATTACTCCAGTAAATAGAGACGATCTTAGTAACGACATGGCAACGTTACCTTATTACTCCAGTAAATAGAGACGATCTTAGTAACGACATGGTAACGTTACCTTATTACTCCGGTAAATAGAGACGATCTTAATAACGGCATGGTAACGTTACCTTGTTACTCCGGTAAATAGAGACGATCTTAGTAACGACATGGCAACGTTACCTTATTACTCCAGTAAATAGAGACGATCTTAGTAACGACATGGCAACGTTACATTATTACTCCGGTAAATAGAGACGATCTTAGTAACGACATGGCAACGTTACCTTATTACTCCGGTAAATAGAGACGATCTTAGTAACGACATGGCAACGTTACCTTATTACTCCGGTAAATAGAGACGATCTTAGTAACGACATGGCAACGTTACATTATTACTCCAGTAAATAGAGACGATCATAGTAACGACATGGCAACGTTACCTTGTTACTCCAGTAAATAGAGACGATCTTAGTAACGACATGGCAACGTTACATTATTACTCCGGTAAATAGAGACAACCTTAGTAACGACATGGCAACGTTACATTATTACTCCAGTAAATAGAGACGATCTTAGTAACGACATGGCAACGTTACATTATTACTACGGTAAATAGAGATGACCTTAGTAACGACATGGCAACGTTACATTATTACTCCAGTAAATAGAGACGACCTTAGTAACGACATGGCAACGTTACCTTATTACTCCAGTAAATAGAGACGACCTTAGTAACGACATGGCAACGTTACCTTATTACTCCGGTAAATAGAGACGATCTTAGTAACGACATGGCAACGTTACATTATTACTCCAGTAAATAGAGACGATCATAGTAACGACATGGCAACGTTACCTTGTTACTCCAGTAAATAGAGACGATCTTAGTAACGACATGGCAACGTTACATTATTACTCCGGTAAATAGAGACAACCTTAGTAACGACATGGCAACGTTACATTATTACTCCAGTAAATAGAGACGATCTTAGTAACGACATGGCAACGTTACATTATTATTCCGGTAAATAGAGACGATCTTAGTAACGACATGGCAACGTTACATTATTACTCCGGTAAATAGAGACAACCTTAGTAACGACATGGCAACGTTACATTATTACTCCAGTAAATAGAGACGACCTTAGTAACGACATGGCAACGTTACATTATTACTACGGTAAATAGAGACGACCTTAGTAACGTTGTCAGGGAACACCATCCATCCATTACAGATTAAGAAACATTAGCTCTACTAGGCATTACTTAGACATTTAAGTAAAAATACATTTTGCAATAAACCTCCTTTTTTGGCTGTCAATGCTCTGCATTAAGAGCATTACTCATTATTTTGTGTTTTCCTATTAACACATACATCTCATTTCCACTATCTGTTTACTAGGCATACCTAGTACCTCAGGACAGAAGCATTTGCGTTCAGATTTGGTATTTGTCTCATTTCTCTTAGTGTCATCCATTATGTCCCTGGCAAGGACTGAAGGATGACATCAAATAAATGTTTTTGATGAAGATTGAGGACATTTTTCTTCTCTCTTTGTGAATCCGGGACACTGTTGTTTGTCATTGGATGTTTTGGGTTTTTTTGTTTTGTTTTTTCATTTCAAAGTTTATGATTCATTATTGAATAGATGCCAGAATGAGAAATGATTGAAGTTTTCTCAATCATCCTTGTTGAGCACTGAGTTAGACTTGGCTCATGTCCCAAACATGTCCCAAAGGTAGATTATATATCAGTCTCATCTAATCTTCATAAACAACAGATTTCACGCTTCAACAAGATTTTTCCTTTTCATTTTGACAATTATTTATTCTAATCAGGCATTAGCAATCACAATATGAAATAGATAAACCCTCGCTTATAGGCTCACTTGACATTTTTCATCACCTTAGTTTTAAATGCTCACAAGAATGCTTGTCAATCAATCAATAATCAATCAATCAATCGATCGACAGGTTTGAAGCAGGGAATACATTTCCACATGCTTTTTTCTTCTTTGGTTGTTGTTGTTGTTTTACAGCGTTTTTAACCAGACTTTCACATTAACATACTCTTTTGCTGCCATATTTGATGGACATTGTGCTTTGCTCCTTCAGGGTGCAGATGGACAGCCTGGACTGAAGGGAGATCAGGGAGAAGGTGGACAGAAGGGTGACGCCGGTGCCCCTGGACCTCAGGGACCCTCTGGGGCCCCCGGACCTGCGGTGGGTCTCACTACGAGTACTAAAGCAGTCAGACATCAACATTTCACTACTAGTACTAAAGCAGTCAGACATCAACATTTCACTACTAGTACTAAAGCAGTCAGACATCAACATGTCACTACTACTACTAATTAAAACAGTCAGACACCAACATGTCACTACTAGTACTAAAGCATGTCAAATAATAATTAATTTCAGGTCTTGAACAGAATAAAAATGGACACAATTGCATTCCACTCGCTCTCTTTATGAGAAGGGTGAATGAATGTATGTTTCTGAATATTTGAGCAGTTCCTTGAACTGTGTTGTGTGAATTGTAATTACAACAGCACAATCACTGAGCAGGTCTCAAGGCTATTTGTATCTGTACGTCCGTGAATGGAAAGCATTTTTAGTTTTCCGTTTTGTACGTTTTTTTTTATTTTGTATTGTGTTTCTTTTTCAGGGTCCTACTGGTGTTTCCGGACCTAAAGGTGCTCGCGGCGCTCAGGGACCCCCTGTAAGTGTGAAACCGAGGTGGAGCAGACAACATGAAGTCATTATAAAAGGAGAACATAGAGATTTTAAAATATGCTTTAAACCTTCCTCCCTCTGACAGGGTGCCACTGGTTTCCCTGGATCTGCTGGCAGGGTTGGACCCCCTGGCCCTAATGTAAGTGAATTTACATTTGAATCAATCCACATAATTTTTATGTCATGCGTCTTATCATAGCTCCAAATCGTCACGCCAAACACTAAAGTCCGTTGCCATGACGCAAAACAACGGCGTTTGCCGATAGCTTTGCAATAATCGTCTCGAGCCGACACGTTGTACTCACTGTAACTGGATCGCGTCGCCCTGCGTTCTCTCTCTTTAGGGTAACCCTGGCGGCTCCGGACCCGCTGGCCCTCCTGGTAAAGATGGACCCAAGGGCGTGAGGGGAGACGGTGGTCCCCCCGGTCGCCAGGGCGACGCCGGGCTCCGCGGACCCGCTGGCACCTCTGGAGAGAAGGGAGACCCCGGCGAGGATGGTCCTTCTGTA
The DNA here is from genome assembly GCA_030340625.1 of Merluccius polli. NCBI lineage: Eukaryota > Metazoa > Chordata > Actinopteri > Gadiformes > Merlucciidae > Merluccius > Merluccius polli. The sequence continues at coordinate 7,080 of JAOPHQ010005335.1, forward strand.
AGCATGTGTCACTCATTTCATATTTCATTCATGTGTCACCACCATCATGCGTACGACGCGTGGCTCAACCTGCTAGTGCGCTAACTGTGTAGGCTAAATGCTACACAGTCGTCATTCCCTCGCTCTCTTTCAACCCGCGTTCCAGTCAGTCTTCACTGTCCTGTCCGTAAAGGCACAAAAAAACAACAATATACACTTCTACCGAGAGTTACTTAGAGCCTTGCAGTCTAAACACACACATTTACCCAGAATATACCCACAAAATGTGGACACACAAACACACACACACACACAACTACACTCCTTTTCCAGCCCCTTCCAATCTTCAATGTACCCGTGTGCCAAATAATCGCAAAAAGTAATGCACTTTGATGTGTTTACTTTCCCATCACCCAAAGAGGCACTTTCATTAGCCCACAACAGCCAAGGACCTTTACTTATTTTGTCCGCTCTCCGCTCATACGGCGAGCCGTCAGTCTCGGCGTAATGGCAGCTGTAGAGACGTGGCGGCGGAGCCTGGGCAGCAGCAGCAGCAGCAGCAGCAGGAGGGATTGACAGACAGACAGGAGAGGGGAGTGGGGCTCTTCAAAAAAACCTGCTTACACTCACCATTACATTAGGGAAGAACACAGACGACAGGAGAGTGCCAAGGGCGCAGCTCTGTCCCACTGCAGAGCACTCTGAGATGAGATTGGGGGGGTGGGGGGGGAAGACTGTGTGTATATTCAGGGCATCCTAGCAGGGATTTTGCTAAGAAAATTGTGTTTTAAACACCAGCTGACACCCGGAGAAATGAGACTTGCAATGCAAGGCGATGGGTGTATGTCACAGACAGGGAGTGTTCTTTAAGACTAGTGAGTGGATATTGATAGATGCCAACTAGAGGGCACACGCCATCATGGGGATAAGCAATGAAGCTCCTTCGTCGACCTCCTTTTTAACCCCTGCCTCCCTTTTTGTCTTCTTCTTCTCCTGTTCTCTTCTTTTGCATCGCTCCTCTCTTTCTCTGGCAGGGCCCCGACGGCCCCCCAGGGCCCCAGGGTCTGGCCGGGACACGCGGTATTGTGGGTCTGCCCGGACAGCGTGGAGAGAGAGGATTCCCCGGTCTGCCCGGACCATCTGTGAGTAGGACCCCGTAAAAAACGCCCTAATACTAATCCTAATGAAACGACAAATTCAGAGCAGTTCTCGGTTATCAGGTTGTGACAAATGTAGCGACGACTATCAGAGTCGACGTTTCGAATGTAATTGCCATTCCCTCGATAGGAACATTAGAGAAGGATTTTTATTTTGGTTTGGTTGAACAACTTTGATTGCTCTGATTAATATGTAAATACTTCACTCAGGCATATCACCTTCCTCTGGCTATTCAGCCTTAATCAAGAATAATGATCTCGTATTGTCATTATACTCAGGTACAATGAAATGTTGCATGGCTTCTCCTGATGATGTTAAAGTAAGATAAGACAAAATAGAGGAACTAACTAAACTAAGGTGTGTGTATGTGAATAATAACTTTTGTTGGTAAGTGTGGTTCATTTGGTTCATTTGGTTCATTTGAACTCCCACGTCATCCCACCTCTCTCGCTTCAGGGTGAGCCTGGTAAACAAGGAGCTCCTGGTGGTAGCGGAGACCGCGGACCCCCCGGACCCGTCGGACCCCCTGGGCTCACCGGACCTTCAGGAGAGTCTGGCAGAGAGGTAAGACCGCACAGACCAAGGAGGAATAATAACAACAATGGCGACCGCTATAGACAAGATAGACGCCGCCTTTGAGGCCGTTCTAAATCGAGATGTTTGTAAATCGAGATGTTTAGGCACGTCTTCTCACTGTCGCCCGACATCGTAGTTTGTTTTTACTTTGCTCCGCTTAAAACCCCTCCAAAACCAGTATATCGGCAATGGCTACGCATCAGTGTCGGCTTAAAATGAGGTTAGATTCAGGCGGATACGTTGGTCTCTAGTGATTGGTTAGGGAAAATCGAATCCCCCTCCCCCACGGAAATCGGTTAGAGTGGAGGCAATGTCAGACTGAAGATGGAAATTAAGTAACGAGGTGACTATTCTGTCTGATATCAGGCTAGTCATTTGGAGAAATGATTGGCCCAGTTGTGCATGGATTTTTCTGTCAAGGATGATAATTTATTGATGCGCACACATTGCTTTTGTAAGGTGAAAATGTGTCACCTGCAGTTATATTGAAAGAATAAAATAATAAAATCATATTAACTCAAATCAATCATCTTCAATCAGTTAATTAAATTAAATGATGAAGTCAAATTGACTTGTCAAATAGATCATTATCTCAAAAATGTTTGATTGATGATGATGTGTGTACCCTGTAAAGAAAAAAAACATGTCAAAATACATTCATTTGGGTGAAATTGTTTCACAGACATGCTACATTACTGTTGTAGTACATTTCTGTTATTTTTCCCCCAATGAGACCATATTTATTTTAATATGTTGTTAATACACAGTAATACACTAATTAGTGTCTCAATTTACACATTGCAAATTGTAAATCTTGAAACACATTTCATCTGAAACGATCAGTGATCTAGAACAATTCTTTCTTGTAATAAGCCAATACTCAAACCATTAACGCTCAATATTGTTCTGCCGTCCCATAGGGCAACCCTGGATCTGATGGGCCCCCTGGTAGAGATGGATCCCCTGGAGTCAAGGTAAATACCTCATCTTCACGTCTCTTCATAATCGTTTCATGTTCCTGCATGGTTATTATCCATCAGTTAGTGGCTATTGCTCATCAATAGCCACTAGCTATCCTATAGTATAGAGAAGTGGTTCTTAAATGGGGCTTTGAAGGATTGCAGGGGGTACCAGGAAAATGTACAACACATCTGAATCTGAATACCACTTTAATAGAATTATTTAAATCTGAATACTTGCACACAAGTTTGGTAAATCTTTCTAATGAATGACAACAATCATAAGCGAAGCACAACTCCAACTGTAAGTATTCACACCAACAGGTTAATGTTAAGGTTTACAAAATAACATGCACAGACATTTCCCTCCACAAAATGTTTTGTGCTGGTAAAGGGGTACTTTACTGTGTACTACTGAAAATATATATATATTATTTCCCCTGGTGGTACATTAGTACAAATACTAAGAACCACTGGAATAGAGAGGACACACCAGCCTTGTTGTCATACCTGCCACTTCTTCTCCACACCTGACTCTACTATTGTGTCCTCATCTCAGGGTGACCGTGGCAACACAGGTCCCGTTGGGGCCCCAGGAGCCCCGGGATCCACCGGAGCATCCGGTCCGGTCGGCCCCACTGGCAAGCAAGGAGACCGAGGAGAGTCTGTGAGTACCGGACCAACACACCATAGATCAATTTGTTGTATACACTCACTATCCACTGTTCATTGTTTGATAGCGTGACATCATTCAGACTACATTGTCATTTTATTCCACCATTAAAAAAAGGGACAATACCTTAAATATATTTGTTAAAATAGTTATTGAATTTATTAATCCATCATCTCCTCTTCCTCACATCTCAGGAGCTCAAGGACCTTCTGGCCCTGCTGGACCCGCCGGAGCCAGAGGAATGGCTGTAAGTACACACACACACACACACACACACACACACACACACACACACACACACACACACACACACACACACACACACACACACACACACACACACACACACACACACACACACACACACTCACACCGACAAACGCACACTAACACAAACACAGGCACACACTCAAGTGCACACACACACACACACACACTCACTCTCTCACACACACACACACACACACACACACACACACACACTCTCACCGACAAACGCACACTAACACAAACACAGGCACACACTCAAGTGCACACACACTTTGCATGCACAGCCAGAACAAAAGTACCCAACAACCCAAGAGTTTGTGTCCTAGTTCTAAATTCATTAGCATACTGATTAGTAATATACAAACCTGTGGTGTGCTGACCAAGTCCCAATGTGTGTGTGCCTCTTCCTAGGGGCCCCAAGGCCCCCGTGGAGACAAGGGTGAGGCAGGAGAGTCTGGTGAGAGAGGACAGAAGGGACACAGAGGATTCACCGGTCTGCAGGGTCTGCCCGGACCTCCCGTAAGTCTCAAACTATCCTTATTATTAGTATTATTATTATTATCTTTGTCCTGTATTGTACACTTCTGACATTAATGTCGACTCTGGAAAAATATGAACGATATATTGTATCATCATCAACATCAGCATCAGCATCACCACCACCATCATCATCTTCTCCCCCACAGGGTCAAGCTGGAGACCAGGGTGCTACCGGACCTGCTGGGCCCTCTGGAGCCAGAGTAAGTAAGGCCTGCAGTTCACTGCAGAGTCCCGTGTCTCCTGATGAATAATCTGGGATCCAGAAGTCGGACAGAGTTCAAGATCCTTTCGTTTTGTTGTGTTTTTTTTCCATAGGGACCCCCCGGACCTGTTGGCCCTGCTGGAAAGGACGGTTCTAACGGTATGCCAGGACCTATCGGACCCCCCGGGCCCCGCGGTCGCTCTGGAGAGTCTGGTCCATCTGTAAGTGTCCTCTTAAACCCCAAACCCCTTTGTCTTCTTGATACTCATAACGGGTTAACCATAAACCAGGAAATGTATTTCATCTGCGCTCCAGGTCGTTAAAATGAGCCGATCATGCATCATGCTTGGACTATGGATTTTAACACACAGTGCACCAAATGAATGTATTGATCAAATGTACTAGATAGAGACACAATGTGTTTGCAGAATATACACACAGCATTTTTACTCGGCGTGCTCAAGCATCATCACTCCCTTTTTAAGAGTTTAGAGAAGAATTTTAACGTCTATCAGTATCACTTAAATATGAGTGAACAAATCCCATTAAGTACAAAACCTCCACACACACATTTATAACAATTTAACATCAAAGCACAAAGCTGTGAACAATATATTCATGACCTTCAATTAAATGACCTTGACGGTTCTGCAACGTGGTTTAACTTTAACCGTCTCTCTCTCTTGCTTTAGGGACCCCCCGGAAACGCCGGGCCCCCCGGTCCCCCCGGCCCGCCCGGCCCCGGCATCGACATGTCGGCCTTCGCCGGCCTCTCCCAGACGGAGAAGTCCCACGACCCCATGAGGTACATGAGGGCCGACCAGGCCGCCGGCAACCTGCGGCAGCACGACGCCGAGGTGGACGCCACGCTCAAGTCCCTCAACAACCAGATCGAGAACATCCGCAGCCCGGAGGGCTCCAAGAAGAACCCGGCGCGCACCTGCAGGGACCTCAAGCTGTGCCACCCCGACTGGAAGAGCGGTGAGCGCGGTTGTCCACAGTGGGATTCGAAAATAAGGGACCGTCCCCAACACCCCTACCGCTGTCCACATACCCCTTACATTTAGATTAGAAGGGGACACACAGTGAATCCTAAAATCACCACTCGGCAACCACTTGCTTTAAAATATAAGCGCAACAAGGATTGGGTTAAGTTATTATTTCCTACGTTATGTAGCTGACTACAATCAGGTGGTTATTAGATGGTTTATGTTCTTATAAACCTTTTATGAGAAAGTTTAAAAATAATACAGGAGATTTAAGGGAAAATATTTAAACAGGAGGACAGCGGGAGAGAAGGGTAAATCACAAGGTAATTACATGTTGCATGTTTGTGATTTTGCAGTTTGCGTTATGCATGAAAAAAAATAATATATACAATATACACACACACATATCCACTGAATCATATGAGAATGAATGTTCATGATTGCTAGTACTAGTAATACTAGTGTTGTGATAGCCTCTGTCGATAATGATGGCATTTATTTCTGCACCTACATTTCTACACTTTCTACATTTCTACTACCCTTATTGTGTATATGGACATATTTTCAGTCTATTTTTATTTTGTAGCTTTACTGTTTCCATTCTTTGTATCTCTTTTTGTTCTACTACTGTGCTGTCCTGTACCGCTGTGGCACCTGAATGGTGTGGGATAAAAAAAAAGTCAACAAATCAATAAACTCAATCTCATCTCACCATCTCCTCTATGTCCGCAGGAGAGTACTGGATCGACCCCAACCAGGGCTGCACCATCGACGCCATCAGGGTCTTCTGCAACATGGAGACGGGCGAGTCCTGCGTCCACCCCAAGCCCGCCAGCATTCCCCGCAAGAACTGGTGGTCCAACAAGAGCAAGGACCGCAAGCACGTCTGGTTCGGAGAGACCATGAACGGAGGATTCCACGTGAGTGACACCGCGACGTCCGGTCCTCCGGGCTGAGCAGTACAACACAATACAAATATAGAAGTGCACACAGAGTTAGTGTTGCTTAGATGTGCGATTGGTTGGGGGAGCGCTGGAGTGATTTGTAGTAGCAGGGGGGAAAACAACTACCACCCTGCTGTGACAGTGAAAGGTCATGATGTCCCCAGACCAACGGAGTTACAATTTAGAAAAGCCACAAGAGGCCTTACAGGTTTACAGTGATTTTACAACAGCTAGCAATATGCTTCCGCCAAGAAATATAGTTCCTTAAGACAGCAAAATGGTTGCCAAGCAACACAGGCTAGCATACAGGCTTTATCATACAGGCGCGTTATTACTAAAAATGAATGATGTGGTCACAGGTGTGAGTGTTTTTTTACGGCTTCGAGCCAATCAGAATCAAGGACCGGAACTGTCCGTTTTATAATGTTGAATTACTACTTGCCCTTCGGCGAGACATGGACACTTCCAGCTGGACACCAGGTGCAGACTTTTAGTGCTCCACTGATCACTCAGTATTGTATTTAAATATTTTAAATGCGAAAAGGGCGAATCTCTCCTCAGCAATGGATGACACATGACTTAACTTAGCGTCTGACGTGAAGTTACAGGAGGGCATACAAAATGCAACTCCATTGAAAGACTTCCTAAAAAACAAAAGAGGAAAAAGTGTCAACAAATATGTCAAATTCCAACACTTTTCACACATTGCTTTCTTTCACACATTCATTTCTTTTCACACTTGGTCCCCCCCCCCCCCCCCCCCTCCTCCCCCCTCCCCCCCCACCACCACCACCACCACATCACCATCGCCGCCCCGGCGCAGTTCAGCTACGGCGACGACAGCCTGGCGCCGAACACGGCCGCCATCCAGATGACCTTCCTGCGTCTGCTGTCCACTGAGGCGTCCCAGAACCTCACCTACCACTGCAGGAACAGCGTGGCCTACCTGGACGCCGCCACGGGCAACCTGAAGAAGGCGGTGCTGCTGCAGGGCTCCAACGACGTGGAGATCAGGGCCGAGGGCAACAGCCGCTTCACCTACAGCGTCATGGAGGATGGCTGCACGGTGAGGACGGAGGCGCTCTCACGCACACGCACATACACACACACACACGCGCGCGCGCGCACATTCCCGTGGGTCAGACCCGCAGCGGGCAGAGGCGGCTCATGTCAGACGAAAGGGTCGTGAGATAATCTCCATGTATGTTTTATCGGCATTATCTCCACTCTAGGTTGGAATTGAATGGGAGTCGGCCCCTTCTTTACTGGCTGGTTCTTAACCAAATAGCTGTATTTTGTGTTCAGTTGAGTCCAGCCCCTCGTCTCCCTGTTTTCAACTCTTAAGGTTCCTACACATAGTAAGGAAAGTTGTTATATACTTTGATCTATCGTCGAATCATACTCAGCATAACTTATAATCACGTTCATGGCTCTGCTCTCTGGGTCTGCTGCCCAGCGTCGTCTGCGTTCACGCTGGGCCTCTGCCAACTATAAATCAGTCTCTGCTACACTTTGTATTCTGACACTCACACATTGTTCCTCTTCTTACAGAGACACACAGGGCAGTGGGGCAAGACTGTGATCGAGTACAGATCGCAGAAGACCTCCCGCCTGCCCCTGGTGGACATTGCTCCCATGGATATCGGCGGAGCAGATCAGGAGTTTGGCGTGGATGTGGGAGCGGTCTGCTTCTTGTAAGAAGCACGAGGGGTCCAAAGATGAACGGGGAAGCGGAAATTAGAGCAAAAAACAAACAAACAAACGAGAAGAGCGCGCTTCGAAGCGAGGAAGAGGAGGAGGAGGAGGAAGAGAGGAACGAGAAAGATCAAGACACTCTTTTTTTTTTTTTTTTTAAACTGGACTTTTTTTTTTCTAAGTAAAAAAAAGTGCTTTTTCAAGTCGCACTCCATAGGATATCTGCACTGAATGGCACCCGGCAAACGACATCTGTGATTCATCCAACATTGCCTCCAGTCTAATCAACTCTTATGGACACCCAGGGGACTCCCCCACACCTCTCCCACCTACCCTGGGTGAACAGTAACCCCCCCCACCCCACCCCATCCATACCTATCCTACCCCCCCCCCCCCGCCCCCTCCCCACCGCCTAGAAGGAGGAATACCAAGGAGAACGAGGGAACATGCCAGGGAACAAGAGAGAGAGAAATAGAAAGGTGTTTGTTGGTGTTATTTATTTATTGTTTAGGTCCGGGTCCCAGGTGTGTTAGGACTGAGCATGCCACCAAATCAAAAAGAAAAAAACTAAAAAAGATGGGATAAAACAAACTCACTCAGCTTCATATTAAAAAAAAAGAAGGCCCCTATATTCCCTGCTGCTGTCCTGCTTCCTAATCTCTCTCTCCCTCTCTCTCCTTCAGCATATCCACTAAAACGTACATATCTTTTTTTTTTTTTTCTTTCGAAAAACCAAAAAAATCTGGCAATGTTTATTAAATGCAGGTGTTTTTATTTCTACCACAGTGTGTATCAGAAAGTGATTGTGTATTATAATAAAGTCAATGGTGCTATTGTTTTAAAACAGTCTGTATTTTTTAACAACCAGATTCTGATATGTAACATGCATGTTGTATGTGTGTATACACATGCATACATATGTACATACATGTATACATATATATAAAGAAAGAAAGTACATTTAAAACAAGGATTTTATATTTCAGTTTGATAAATGTCGCTGTCCTAAAATCCCAATCTTGCCCCATACATCTACCATACATAAATAAACATGTCTTGTTGTTGATTTATTTATTTTTAAAACAAAGACATGTCCAATTGGGAAATTAATCCTGACTTTAATTAGACTTGTTTATTTCCTATATTTGTTATATGTTTTAATATTTTAAAGCTACCTCACACCAAAAGCAAAAAACAAAGTAATGAATTTGGCTTACTTCATACAAATTTCAATGGGACCCGTGTTGTGTAACAGCCTGATTGCAAGAGCCCCTCTACTATGACCTTCGACCCCATCCACTTCCTCCCATCAGTCCCTAGCGGTCACCTCACACATGAAGTGTCCTCTGCCTTGGCACCACAATCACAGTGAGAGGCATCTGGATGAAACCCAGTCGCTCATCGTTACACAATCCAGTGCTTCTCCAAAGAGAAGGGAGCACCCTATTGGCCAGGGCACAGGGTGTATTTGTGTGAGGTTGTGTATATTCTTATTATTAATAATAGTATTATTATTAATAATAATAGCATTATTATTATGATGATGATGGTGATCATGTTTTTGTTACGTTTTGATTAATGTAAATTGGAAATAAAAGACAAAAACTAGTGACAGACTGAAGTTGGTTTTCTTTGCATACTATCCCTGCTCTGTTTTTAAAGGAAAGGATTTGGTCGTGACTTTTTAAAGGAGGTGACACCTAAAGCTACACTTGAGCTGCACTCTTCTTCCATTATGGGACTTTTCTGGGGTGGCTACACTTGAGCTGCACTCTTCTTCCATTATGGGACTTTTCTGGGGTAGCCGAGTTGTATTTTGGAGCAATAGAGGAGAGATGGCTCAAGGGTATTCAAGCAGTGCACTTTGATTGAGTCCAAAATGCTGGGGTAGGAAGGAGGAAGGAGCATGAGTCATATCTTATACTTGATGCATTTGTGTATTTTTTTCTTTTCGTATTTGAGTTAGCTACTGTGGCAGAGTAAAAACCCAGAGCAGAACTGCAGACTATGATCCACACACTTTGCTTCAGACTTTATTATATCATGTATTTTTTGTTTTCTTTAAACATCCGATTCCATATTTCTTGTGTTGCCTGTCAACTAAGCAATAAAAGTAGAAGCATTTTAATGGTCTAAAGCAGATCCTGTGTTGAATAGTTTAATGGATTACGCTGTTGTTGTTTTTTCAATTCAGTTCATTATTATTTAGCCTGCTGTTTCCCAAAGCAGTGGGTGTGAAATTAAGAAAAGAATAGTTGACAATCACGATAAAGTATATAAAAAGACATAGAGAACATGTTTTGCTTGTGTAGTTGGTTCCTGTTTCTTATCTATATTCTGAACCACAAAACACTAAAACACCCTCTGCTCCTTGACCAACCATTTATGACTTATATATGACTTGACGTATGGCTACATTTATGGTTTGTAACACAATACAATAAAGTAATGCTCTCATTTATCCATTGTAAGTCATGTGACAATATCAACATCACACCTCACACACGTCTGCTTTACACCATGGATTGCAGTTAAACCATTTACCATGACAACAACAACAACAATATTGTTTTGTCTATTTATTAGGTCTAATTCATAGTAAATCGTCACCCTAAACAACAGGGCCTGGCGGTGTTTATTTTGTATGAGAAAAAACACATTGCACATATAGGACAGGAACACGGTATACAATAAACTATGATGTCATGAATGAAAGTCTGTACATTAGCTATGTGCTACTCACCTGATAGAGAGACATGACGCAACATGCTTTGGGTCACGATCCTGCAACACCCACTTTGAGACACGTGTATCAACATTAGAAAGCCAATGGCCACCAAAACATTTGTGGTTGAAGGCATTTCTGAAAAATAGTATAGGGGTTATGTTATGTTATGCAAGTAACCTATGTAAATGAAACCAAAAATGTGTGTTTATTACTTTATTTTCCTGTAAACTACATGTTTAATATCTGTAGTAACTATATGTAATAGAAAATAAATTAAGTCAAGTTTAGTTTATGAATTAGTTTAGAATAAGCGTTGGGGAAAATTATGTGGCAGTCTGTGTAACAAAAAGATATACCGGTATGTGTAGCTCCACTCAGTGCAGGTCTGAAATAGTGGTACTGAGGGGACTAATTATGATCCCCTCTAACTGACAGACACTCAAGCATAAAGACCTTGTTAATATTGCTTCTAAAAATGGAAATAATTGAACCATTTCTAAATGTGGTCTTAATTTGAATAAAAGCCGTGTTGAATGGCAAGCTGGCATTCTCCTTCAAAACAATAAAGCTGATTGGCTACGGCTTTGTTAGACCATAACTTACCATCCTGAGTGGCTTTCCAAAGGTACGTTACGCTTAGCTGTTGCTCATTTGGAAAGACATAACTAGCATGGTGACCGTGAAAGTAATTAAATTAAAAAGCAGATAATCGATGACGAAAACAATCAAATATATTCACCTTCACTTATATATATGCAGCCCAAATGTATTGGTGCACTAAGCTGGGTGAAGACCTTAAGCATACTGCCAGTCAATGCTCTTTAAAGTTTAAATGACAAACATCCTCCTTTTTGTTCTTTTGATACCATCTGGCATTTAAAATATCTTGGTATTATGGTACTGGTGACATTTGTATATCAGTACCCTTCCCCCTCTCCATTCATCTACCCATGAACACCTCCAAATCTGCATTGTGCGTGTGTGCATGTGTGCGTGTGTGTGTGTGTGTGTGTGGGGGGAGAGACATTTCCGGTCTGTTTCATCTTCTCGTAAATGTGCTTATTGACAGTCAGTGGGTCAGAACAGCAGACGTACGTATAGCTCAGCGCTGGGAGATTAAAGGACCGGCCCCACGCCGAGAAGAAAGGGAACAGACCCCTGAAGGGCTCTGTTCCGACAGAAAGATAAAAAGCGAGGACCACGACGCTGCGGCGGACGCTAAAGGGCTGTTTGCTACAATCTCCACCATCCCCTCATTTGAAAGGTGAGTCGGTCGTTTCACGGAGAAACTAAGAAACTCAATGTACAACAACAGCGCACTAGCAGTTTCTTTTATAAATAAAACACACACAAAAAAAACCCTGCGGTTGCCGTACAAACGGGCGAACGGGTTCATTCGGGTCTCGCCTCGCAGCGCACCAATCGACTCGATTGGTTGTTTGTTCCATCCAAAGATGAGAGGCTGAACGCATCGATTTCTTTCTTCTTCTTTGTCTTTGGTCAACCCTGGTTTTGTTGGCATCGATCAGAAATCCTCGGATCAATCACCCCCCCCCCCCCCCACACCCCACCCACACCCACCCACCTGGCGAGACGAGACTAGAACCCGGTGCTCAGCGTGTCCGTCTCCGTGGGAACCTTCTTGGGGCTGGGCAGGCTCTTCAGGTACTCCAGGTGCCGGCGGGCCTCGGCCTGGTTCTGCCGCACGTAGTACACCACGTACACGATCACCACGGAGAACCACGCGAACATGGTGACCAGCATCGCCACGTCCGTCGTCTTCCGCTGCACGCTGCAGAAGTTCACCCCGGAGTCCAGCAGCTTGACCAGGGGCTGGCCCGCGTGCGCCCCCTGCGACGGCTCCTCCCACCGGCTCCCCTCCCCCCCCCCTCCTCCTCCACCTCCACCTCCTCCACCTCCTCCACCTCCTCCTCCTCCGCGCACCGAGGTGTCGCACGTGATGCCGTTGACCGTCTCGGGCTCCAGGTGGAGCGTCATCCATCAGCTCCTGCAGGGGCGCAGTCGCAGTGCCACGGGTTGTGGAAGAGGCGGGTCTTGGCCCCGCGTGGCCCCGAAGTCCCCGGCGGCCGGCCCGCCGCAGCTGGTTGTGCGACAGGTCCAGCAGCCGCAGCTCGGGCCCCAGGTGGCGCAGGGCGCCCGACGCCAGCGTCTCGATGCGGTTGCTGCGACAGGTAGAGGTCCCGCAGGTGCCGCAGCTCGGCGAAGGCCGCCTCGGGCAGCACCTGGATGTGGTTGCGCTTCCAGGGTGAAGGGCGGGCGGGTCGCCGGCGGGAGGCCGGCGGGGACCTCGGCCAGCCCGGCGTCGGCGCACCACACGGTGGCCGTGTCCCAGTCGCCAGCGGCCACTTCTCGGGGCACGGGTCGTCATCGGCGGCGGTCGGTGGCGTCGGCGGCGATGCGGGGCGCCAGGCGGCGGAGGACAGGAGGAAGGTGCACAGCAGCCAGGAGGAGGAGGACGACGCAGACGGACGCACTCTGCCGCGGTGGCCCACCGCCGGTCCATCCGGTCCTGCTGGCGCCGACCCGCCACCGCCGCCGCCGCCGCCGCCGCCGTCACGTCTCTCCTCGCTCCAGCCTGTCGGCATCGCCTCACCATAGCAACCCGGACGGTGTCCAGGGTCCCAATCAACACACACACACTGTCACACCAGACACGCACGTCTGTGTGTGTGTGCGTGCGCCGAAGCCTGTCACAGAGGGAAAGTGCAGTCAGGAATATTTTGTGTCACAACACATGCGCACAGGCACACACACACACACACACACACCACACACACACACACACACACACACACACACACACACACACACACCACACACACACACACACACACACACACACACACACACTTTTTGAACTCAATCAGAATGAAGGCTGGCTGAGACTATGTTTGTGTAAATCACAGATGTCTGGAATATAATCAATATTTTTGGAGCAGAGATAGTCACTGCAATGT